>LNAC01000071.1:2715534-2735376 GCA_002007465.1 Ailurus styani | reverse complement strand
CCCCCACGACCCCCCACCCTGCCCCTCAGATTCCTCATATCAGAGAGATCATATGATAATTATCTTTCTCCCTTTTGACTTATTTCGCTCAGCATAATACCCTCCAGTTCTATAATAATCATTTTTTATTAAACTTGTCCCATACTAGACAGTGGTAGCCCCTTTAAACTGGCTCCTCTGTCTTTTTGACATGTGGCCATTTATTATTATTAATTATTATTATTGCCATTATTATTCCCTTTCTGGCACAGCAAAATGTTCCTGGTTCATCTTATGTTTGATCAGCCCCACGTTGGATTTAGCCATTTCTTCAAAGAGTGGGTCCTTTTAGTGGAGAATGGTATTCAGAAAACTAGATGTAGGCATTTAGTAATCAATCTCATTGCTACTGGAATGTCATTGCACCTAGGTCCTTTCAGCAGAGAGTAGAAAATACACACACACACACACATCTGTATTTATCTGTATATATCTATATATCTGTAATATTAAAAAATACTCGTGTGTATAACTCAAGCTCTGATTCAGCACAAAAGTGTTTGTTCCAGCCTTCCCCCTTTCTTCTGACAATGAGAAATCGTAATCTCATTATATACATTTACTTCCTCGATCTTATAATACACATTAATTAATTTCAGAGCTGTTAATTTGTAACATTGTGAAAAGCAAACCTACTAATTAGAACTCAGTATTAGGTTATAGTTCTTTTTATCTTTGGTCTGAAGTTAAATTACTGTTGCTAAATGTGACTTAGGTTAACTCTTTTCCCATTCACCTCACTTGAGCGTGCTTCTGGTATTCATTTGAAATAGAGAGTTAGATTTACTTGTTCTGCTTGTATTCTGTATTGGGGTTTTTCTCTTTTTCTTTTTCTTCTTCTTCTTTTTTTTTTTTTTTAGTTTGCAAAACAAGATTCTAGAAATTAAATCTATCTACAAAGTTACATTCATCTAAGTGTCACCACCCCATCACTTGTACCCCATTCTTTCCTCCATTCTTTGTGTTCTTTCTCACTGATATCCCATAGGTAACCAATCCTATTAATTTCTTGATTATGTTTCCTCTGTTTCTTTTTGAGCAAATGAGCAGATGTGTATATATTCTTATTTCTCAGTCTCTCTTTTTTTTTTTCTCAGTCTTTCTTAAACAAAGGTAGCAACTATAGGTACTCTTACACTTTACATTTTTTTCTTTATATTTCTGGAAATCATTCTAAATCAGTTCAACAGAGATCGTCCTCATTCTTTTTTATAGTTGCATAGTATGCCATTGTATGGTAATACCATAGTTCATTCAACAACATTCCTACAGAAGGCAGTTAGATTCTTTCTTTTGCAGTTACAAAGTAGTGCTGCCATGGGTAACTTTATGCATGTATATGTTCTTCTTGTTGAAGTGTGTGTTCTTAGGGTAAATTCCTAGAAGTGAAATTTCTGGATCAAAACATAAATGCAAATGTAGTTTTGTTAGAGATTGTCAAATTCCCTTCTAAAAAGTTGGTATCTGTTTTAATTTCACCAGCAGTGAATAAGAGTACCTACAGCCTCACAAACAGAATACACTATCCTGCATTTTAATTTTTGGCAACGTGACAGGTAAAAATGGTATGTGAAAAACAGTAGAGCTTTATTTTACGTTTTTCTAACTGTAAGTGAGGTTGATCATTTTTTCATAGCTTTAAGGGCCATTATTATTATTTTTGTGAGTTTTCTATTCTTGTTTCTTTCTATTTTTCTTAATCTTTTTATTAAAGATATACAAACGTGTAGGAAATATATACTAGGAGATATATTTATATTTAAAGTATACCAAATCTTCCTCTTACACACTAACTTGAAATCATACCTTTTATAGAATTGACAGCATTACAAAATTCGTCTTCCTCCATCAGTATTTTTTAAAAATCAACTTTATTGAGTTATAATTTAGATGTAATAAAATCTGTATATTCAATGTTTTAACATATGTATATAGCTTATATAAGTACCACCACATGAAATTTTTATCATCAAACCTTCTCTAATTTCCCTTGTGACTTTCCTGTGCTATTCGGAAGCATGTGATAATATTTGGAGATTTTTAATATTTATTTTTATTGATTTCTAATTTAAATTCATTATGATCAGAGAATATACTCTATGATTTCAATTCTTCAAAAATGTTTATGACTTGGGTTATGAATTAATGTACGCTAAATTTTGGTAAGTGTTCCTTTGATGTACACTTGAAAGAAATAAGTATCCTGCTCTGTTTGGGTAGACTGTTTTTTCATGTTTCAAATATGTACACCTTTTTGATACAATTGTTCAACTTTTCTATATCCTTACTATCTACTTGCTTTATAAGTTACAAAAAGGAGAATATTAAATGTCTATTTCTCCTTTTTCCTTTCAGTTTTATGTCATTAAGATTTTAGAGTCCCCACAATCCCATATATACCATTACTTCTTCCTAAATTTATTCTTACGTATTTTATATGATTTTCCCCTCACTAGAGTAAATGGAATGTGTGATTTCCTCCCATCTGTCTATTACTCATGTAAACAAATGCAGTTGGTCTCTGTAGTGTTTCTGGATTCTAGTCACTTGATTCTTTCATTAATTCTGGTTGTTTTATTTTGACTTATATTCTCATGAATTTTCTAGGTAAACCCATCATAGTACATCAACAAAAGGGTAAGTTTATATTGTCTTTTCCAATACTTACATCCATTTTTTATCTTCTTGTCATATACATTTGCAAAAATCTCCAAAAAGATGTTGAACAATTAATATTGAAAAAAGGTACCTTTATTTATTTTTGATATTAAAGACAAGTTTTAGGAGCACCTGGGTGGCTCAGTCAGTTAAGCGTCTGCCTTCAGCTCAGGCCATGAATCCAGGATCCAAGGAGCCAGCCCCAGGTCAGGGTCCCTGCTCAGTGGGGAGTCTGCTTCTTCCTCTCCCTCTGCTCCTCCCCACCTTGTGCACTTGCTTACACACATTCTCTTTCTGTCTCTCGAAAGAAATAAAATCTTTAAAAAAAAAAGGGACAAGTTTCAGTTGTGTTTTTTTTTGTTTTTTTTTTTAAGACAAATTTTAGTATGGCAAACTTAGAATGGTAGTTTGCTTTTGGGTTTAGGTTTTTGTCCTTTATCATATTGAAGAAGTTTTCTTTACTTCATTTAATGTAGAACATAATATTTTTCAGAATATATTAAGTATATGTTTTTGCTTTAATTTGTTGTTAATAGATTTTCTGATATTAAACTATCCTTATATTAAACCCACAAATTCAATGTTGTCTTACTCATTCAATATTTCACTGAATTGTATTTTTAAATATATTTTTGAGTTTTCTACTTACACTTTACAAGTGAAATTAAACTATAATTTTGGGGATTTTCCATTCTGTTTTTGTTATTTTGGTATATTATGTTAACTTCATAAAATCAATTGAAGATGTTTTCATCTTTTTTCTAGAATCTGGAATAGTTTATTTTGAAATAATCTTTCTTTTTAAAGTTAGTTAGAATTCACCTGTAGAATTATCTAATCCTAGTGTCTTTTTAGTGGTAAAACAATCTACTCTTTCAATCTTTTCCATGTTAATTTGGCTCCTAAGTTTTACTTACTCTTAAGTCAATTTTTATAATTAATATTTTTAGAAATGGGTCATTTCTTCTGGAATTTCAAATCTTTCTCATAAAATTGCATGTAGATTCTATTAAGTATTTTTATAGTTTTTTTCTTAGTTGTGAATATGTTTTATCTCTTTCTTTTTTCTTTCTTAAAACTCAGGGAGCTAGTAACTCCTTTTTAGCCTTCAAATTACCAGTTTCTCTCCCCACTTTCTACCATCCTACTCTTCTATTTTCTACTTATATATTTCCTCTTGTATGTATTAGTTTTTAAAACTCATTTTCTTGCATTATTTGCGCCCCCCCCTTTTTTTTTCCATTTGCAGAAAAAGTTACCAGCTTCAGGAGTTCCAGTGAGGAGTCCATTTTTCAATGACTGTCTAATGTTTTACATTGCTAAAGTTAGACATTTAAGTTTTCACCCTCAATGATATCAAAGTATATATAAGCAATTGCATGTTAAAAATGTAGATTTAAAGGATCATATTTATATGTAGAAATCAGCATTTAAAGAGTTCATATCTTTACATTGAATCATTAGCTTCTTCGTTGGATTTTTTAAAAAACTGAATTGATTTCTGTTTGATATAAAAGTTGATTTAGTTGTCTGGGCCTGCCTTTCCCAGGAGCAAACAGAACAAATTGAATCAGAGGACACCGGGTCATCCCCATATTACTATACTTTTGAAATAGTGTTAAAATATGAAAGACTGTTAGAGACTAGCTTGGGAGGTTATTAGAATTTTTAGCTTCTTTGTAATAAAACTTGATCTCTTCAGGTGTATATTTTGAGGTTCAATTCCAAAAGTCCTATCTGCATAGTTAAGAAAGCCTTTTTCTTTCTTGGTGAAAAGCATGATTTGCATCACTAGAGGGAGCTGGTCTTACATAAAATTATGGTAGGAATGTAGAAAAACAGGACAAGACCTTTTTGTTTTCCACATTAAAAAAAGCACAAACCTTTCCAAAATATTCTAATTTTCTACAAATAAATTGTACTTTTCAAGTAATTTCTTTACTTTATGAATTGGAAGTTTTCCTCAAAATACTGTTACCTCTGTTCCCAAAAGAATATTTGATATTCTGAATTTCATAATGGAATAAACATTTTTATGGGGTATTTAATTTCGCGTAGTAGAATTGATGTTCATAGTCTTTTAATTGTTTTTTAAATTTCCTTCATTTTCTTTTCTTTTTTTTTTTTTAAGGTTTTATTTATTTATTTGACAGAGAGAGATACAGCGAGGGAGGGAACACAAGCAGGGGGAGTGGGAGAGGGAGAAGCAGGCTTTCCCGCAGAGCAGGGAGCCCAATGCGGGGCTCTATCCCAGGAACCTGGGATCATGACCTGAGCCGAAGGCAGAAGCTTAACGACTGAGCCACCCAGGCGCCCCTCCTTCATTTTCTTTAAAACAGAATTCTGTCATTGTTCAGCTTGTACAATATACTAAGCAAAGTTTCAGAATACAGAACAAGATTTTAGTTAAATTGCCTATGTATTTGATGGAGAAAATAACATTTCTGTGTTATTTTGAAATGCTTAATCTTCAATGAGTGTAAAGTGAAAACAAAAGCATTTCAGGGCGCCTGGGTGGCTCAGTGGGTTAAAGCCTCTGCCTTCGGCTCAGGTCATGATCTCAGGGTCCTGGGATCGAGGCCCGCATCGGGCTCCCTGCTCGGCGGGGAGCCTGCTTCCTCCTCTCTCTGCCTGCCTCTCTGCCTCCTTGTGATCTCTCTCTCTCTCTCTGTCAAATAAATAAATAAAATCTTAAAAAAAAAAAAAAAAAGCATTTCAGTTAAGGCAGTGATTTTATTGAGTTCGAAGAAACTGGACTGAGTTCTTTATTTCTACCAAGGACACTATGAACTTGTTGACTACAAGTCACGTGTTTTAAACAACTTTGCATTTTACCCAGAACATAGTGTCTACTTTTTGAAAGCAGGGGTTGCAAACTGTGGCCGGCAGGAAACTAGTTGTTTTATAAATAAAGTTTAATTGAAACACAGCCACACCCATCATTTAAATATTGCCTGTCGCTGATTTTACACTACAACTGCAGAATTAGGTATTTATGTTAGACATCTTATATCCCACAAAGTCCGAAGTATTTACTATCTATTCTTTTAAAGAAAAAGTTTGTGAACTCTTACTTTAAAGCATGTTAATTAAAAAATATGTATTGGATGAATAAAAGAATGGATAAATGAATCAATACACAAATTGAGTTATTCCCACTAATGTGGGAGAGAAAGCACTAATATATTAGAGAATCTAAGACATTACTTTGAGCCAAGAAAATTTTCTCTTTTATAATTCTTGTTTCTAACATAATGGTGTATGTGAAAAATACCTATTTTGGGGGAAGAATTCTAATCATACCATCAGCTTAGTATTACATAGTGACTTTTCCCTCTAAAGACAAAAGTACTTCTATCTACCATCTCATTGACTATCAGCACTGAGTAGTTATGGCTAACTAGAAGTTATGACACGAAACTTACTAAATTCACACTGTTTCCTTGAGAATTCTTAGTTGTAACAAAACCTGCTAAATCCCACTATTGGTTGAGCTAATTTATCTCTCTACACTTTCCCTGGTATATAGGTATCAATGCTTACCAATTCTTTTTTTTTTTTTATGTGCAGTTAGCCAGCGTACAGTACATCATTAGTTTTTGATGTAGTGTTCAGCGATTCGTTAGTTGAGTATAACACCCAGTGCTCATCACCGCACATGCCCTCTTTAATGCCCATCACTCAGTTACCCCATCTCCCCACTCCCCTCCTTTCTGTAACCCTCAGTTTGTTTCCTGGAGTCCAGAGTCTCTCATGATTTGTCTCCCTCTCTGATTTCTTCCCATACAGTTTTCCCTCCCTTCCCCTGTGGTCTTCCGTGCTAATCCTTATCTTCCCAAAATGAGTGAAACCATATGATAATTTTCTTTCTCTGCTTGACTTATTTTACTTGGCAAAATCCCCTCTAGTTCCATTCATGTCGACGCGAATGGTGGGTATTCATCCTTTCTGATGGCTGAGTAATATTCCATTATATATACGAACCACGTCTTCTTTATCCATCCGTCTGTTAAAGGGCATCCTGGCATACCGATTCTTGATGAATATCTTTTCAAATTGAGCAAAACCCTAATTTAGAAATAGAATTGAAATTGGTAGAACATGTTTGACCAGGGAGTGAAAGCTTAGTAGGTAAAATATCTGAAGCAGTTAGAGCTGGGCTGTGTTGATTCATTGACAGTTTAAACACACACACACACACACACACACACACACACACACACCAATTTTCTCCTCCTGACTTAAGCAGGTAACATCAGTTTTTTAAAATGAAGTGTATAACTTCCTTTGATAGTCTTTTTGGGCTACTAAGCAGAGATTTTTGGCATTTCTCATATACACCAGAACTTTTCACCTTAAGTTTTTAAAATCATAAAATAATCTTGTCAGTATCTTTGCAGCTGCTCATGAATCAACTAGAGAAAATGTAAAATATTGCAAAGTTACACAACTGCACTTTACTTATTCATTAATTATAATTGGACCTGTCAACATGACAGAGAAAAAAAAGTAAGGATTTGATTTAAAAGACAATTGTGTCTTTTTCAGAGAAACAACCAACTGGAAACCAAAACAAAGCTGACAATGCCTTTTCTTTCTTGCTTTCTGGTTTTAGCCATCGGTGGTAAACAGTATGAGTTTGCTGTTGTGTCTGCTAGCAAGAATATGAACAGCTATTATAAGCCACAGTTAATTGTTCACTGGGTTTTCTCTATTGAACTTGTTGATTTGAATCACAGTGGGGTTTCAAAAAACATAATAACCTTATTCAGAGTTTTTAGGTGTCATAAAAAGTGGAGAATTGTACAACTTGCAGGAAAGATTTTCCTTAATGTGGTCCTGAATGGCACCATTTTTTGACTCACCCAATGTATTTTAATGAAGAAGGGATGTAGAGATTATTGAAGTCAAATAGCAGATCTGTGACAGCTGACAAGATGTGATTCCTGGAACTCAGGCTGGCTAAATGCCACCAACCCCTCCAGACTAGTTTTCAAATACTGTATTTTCGATTCCACAAAGACTATACAGTTTGGCCAAACTCTTTTTTCCCCTACTCCATGTTTAATCCTGAATATATACTATTAAAGGAAATTTGAACCAGAACTTCTTTGTAACACACAGTTAAGTAATCCAAAGTGGTATAGAATTTGTCCCTAAATTATATGTGTATCTCTCAGTCCTGAAACTGGTAGCTGGGAAATGGATCACTGTATTTTCAGTCTTATTTCTTATTGGAAGAGACTGAGGTTTAGGAGTCTGATCAAAAAACCCCAAATTTGTCAGACTTTTTGTTAACCTGATGTCCATGAATGGACTTCTTGAGCTCTATAAAATCTTGGAAATGGCACAATAATTTTTATGCTATGTATATCTATGTTGGTAAATATCAATGATTTCACCAGATTCTTAAAGCATTTCACAAAACTAAAAATGTTGAAAGTGATAGGTAAGGCTATTAAAGTAACTATCTTATGGAAAGGTAAACTGTTCCATTTCTCTCTTCATGGTAATTCTGTAATTGGCTAAGTAGCATAGTGGAAAGATTAATACAGATTCTGATAACAGCCAGCCAGCGTTCCAATTCCATCTCTGCCACTTATTAGCTTTATGTCCTAACATTCTCTACTTCAGTTTCCTCACCTGCAAAAATGCTATATAAGAGTACTCACCTCATAGGGCTGCTGTGAGGAATGAATGAGTTAGTATTTATAAAGTGCTTAGTCCTTGCTATGTAATAAATATACTTATTAAAAGCTGTCAACAGGGCGCCTGGGTGGCTCAGTGGGTTAAAGCCTCTGCTTTCGGCTCAGGTCATGATCTCAGGGTCCTGGGATCGAGGCCCGCATCAGGCTCTCTGCTCAGCGGGGAGCCTGCTTCCCCCTCTCTCTCTGCCTGCCTCTCTGCCTCCTTGTGATCTCTCTCCCTCTGTGAAATAAATAAATAAAATCTTTAAAAAAAAAAAAAAGCTGTCACAAAAATTCCTGGAATGCAAAGATTTAGTTAGAGACAAGGGAAAGCTTTATAGCCAAGCAGTTTGCAAACCAGGGAGACACATCCTTTGACTGCAAACCGAAAGTATGTTCCATGGGGGAAGGACAGTTTGGGCTTGGGATTAAATAGGCAAAAACCACAAGTTCTGTGCCCTTATTGAGGTTGGTCAGGCTCAGGTCCCAAACAAGAACACCCTTTTGTGCAGCAGTGGTCAACCTGAATGAGGGACAAGCCCTTCTGGAGTGTGAGATCTCACAACTTCTGTGAGAGAAGACCCTCCTGGAAGGTAGGATTCCTACTTAGGAAAAACTCCTGAGGCCTCAACCGGAAAATGTGTGTGGTCTTGGATGTGACAGGCCTCTCCTGAGTATCTCCTGATGTGAGTGAGGAGCAACTGAGCTCACGGGGCTCTTGCAGTTACCTGAAGCGACAGTCTGAGAGGGTGTGGAGAAGGGTCCAGCAGTCACTTTACATCCCACTTCTGACAGTAAGGAATGTCAACAAAAACTCCTGGAAGGCAAAGATTTGGTCGGAGGCAAGGGAAAACTTTATTGCCATACGCTTTGCAAACCAGGGAGACACTGCCTTTGGTAACAGACTGGAAGTGTGCTCCTAAGCGGAAGGAATGTTTAGGCTTGGGGTTAAATAGGCAAAACCTTCAAGTTTTGTGTAATTGAGGTTGGTCAGGCTCGTGTTCCAAAAAGCAACCTTAGGAGCAGAGTGACAAGCAGGGTGAGGTTTACCCTCTCTGGTGGCAGCTTGAAGATGTGGCAGCCTCTAAAGAGCATGGGTAGGATGTTTTGCAAGGGTTTTTCTGCTAGTATTGTGGAATTTTCTGCAAGCTCGTCCCCCACGTTGTGCTGACTGGTCATTCAGCCTCATGGTCATTCGACCTGATTAAAATTTTACTTTCTCTCCCTTAATGTGAGGGAACCCATCTTGCCTGTTAGCTGTTGCTGTCCAATGATTGGGGTCTTCTGTTCTCAAAGCTCACCCCCCGCAAAAAGCTTATATATATATATATATATATATATATATATATATATATATGTGTGTGTGTGTGTGTGTGTGTGTGTGTGTATGTGTATATATATATATGGTAAGGACTAGGCATATGTTTATATGTAAGCACATATATGAAAAAATATATATATGTATACATATATACATATATACATATGTATATGTATATATACATATATATATATGAAAAAAAAGCACTAAGTAAATACCCCAGGTTTCAGATGATGAAACTGTTTTAAGAGTTTTGCCTAAAATTGCACTGTTTGTAAGAGGAAGAACTAGGTCTAAACTTTGGGAGAGCTGTTTGTTTTTTTCAATTTAAGTTTTGCTAATTATTGGCCCTAAGGATGGCCCTTAGCTTTCATTCATCTATGTTCTAACCTGCCCAATGTTTCACTTTAAAATCACCTTCCATAGGTGCCTGGCTGGCTCAATTGGCAGAGCATATGACTCTTGATCACAGGGTTGTGAGTTTGAGCCCCATGTCCAGCACAGAGTTTACTTAAAAAAATTTTTTTAAAAAATAAAACCACCTCCCACCCCATTCTGCTTACAAACCTACACAATTGTCCCTTCATTTTGGATCAAACTAAATTTTTGATAAGAGCCAGATTAGGGGTAAAATGAGGAATTGTTGGAGTATTCATCTGTGAGAGATGGTGGATTATCAGCAGCATACTAACGTTTATCCAAACTCCTCTCCTGGAAATTAAAATAAGGTAACTTGAAAATACCTCTAGAATAAGGCAAAAAGAGAGAATTTCATCCAGATGTTCCCTCCCACAGGTGCTTACACACTTCCATACCATACACACACACACACACACACACACACACCCTTCCACCTCCAACTATCTCAATCCAAAATGCTCTGGCTAATGTCAGTGTTTTCCTTTTGCTGAAAAGAATGTGTTCATTTGTGGCAAACTCTCAATTTTTCTTGACAAGAGAGGAGAGATTGATCTCCACTGCCTGGGGTCTTCTTTTTCGCTTCTCCACACAGCTCTCAGCTGCAGGACTGTAAACTCTTGAACACTTACTTAAAGAGAAAAAGTTTCAAGGGACACCAATTATTAGCCCACCCAAGAGCCCAATTTATCATCCTTCTTGGGTGATCTTGAATCTTCATCTAGCTCTCCTTCTGAACATGAATTACAAAATCTTTTGCTATATAATCCTGCCTCACCTGGATTATCTCCTATTGCCTGGAGTAAAATTCATGCCCACATTCCAGTCCATCAGGCTCTCTTTCTGTCCCCCAACCCTCATTCTTTTTCATCTCAGCTATCCCAGACACTGGAAGTGGTTTTCTTTTCCGTGACTGCCAGAATTAGGTACTAGTAGAAAGTCCATGGATAAAGTCATTACCAAGCAGATCCAGCTTCGAATCCTGGTTCCCCTATTTGCCTGCTGTGTGATTTAGAGAAGGTTATTCACTCTCACTGAGCTTCCTTGTCTTTTCTTTCTTTCTTTTTCTTCCTTTCTTTCTTTTCTTTCGTTTTCTTCTTTCTTCCTCTTCCTTCCTTCCTTCCTTCTTTTTCTTTCTTTCTTTCTTTCTTTCTTTCTTTCTTTCTTTCTTTCTTTCCTTCTTTCTTTCTTTCTTTCTTTTTTATAAAAGATTTTATTTATTTGTCAGAGGAAGAGAGAGAAAGAGAACACAAGCAGGTGGAGAGGCAGGAAGAGAGAGAAGCAGGCTCCCAGCTGAGCAAGGAGTCCAATATGGGACTCGATCCCAGGACCCTGGGATCATGACCTGAGCCAAAAGCAGACACTTAACTGACTGAACCACCCAGGCATCCCTCCCTTGTCTTTTTCATCTATAAAACTGGAAAATAACATTTACTTCAAGGATTGGTAAAAGGATGAAATAAAATAGCATACAAAAATAGATTCTGGGGAGGGGCACCTGGGTGGCTCAGTCGGTTAAGCACCTGCCTTGGCTCAGGCCATGATCCCATGGTCCTGGGATCGAGTCCTGCATCTGGCTCCTTGCTCAGGGGGGAGCCTGCTTCTTCCTCTGCCTCTGCCTGACACTCTGCCTGCTTGTGCCCCCTATCTCTCTGACAAATAAATAAATAAAATCTCTCTAAAAAAATAGATTCTGGGGGCGCCTGGGTGGCTCAGTTGTTAGCATCTGCCTTTGGCTCAGGTCATGATCCCAGGGTCCTGGGATTGAGCCCCACATCGGGCTCCCTACTCGGCAGGAAGCCTGCTTCTCCCTCTCCCACTCCCTGTGCTTGTGTCCCTCTCTCACTGTGTCTCTCTCCGTCAAATAAATAAAATCTTTAAAAACAAAACAAAAATAGATTCTGGCATAGAGCCTCTACTCAATAAATGTTAGGTTGTTTCATTAAATTGTAGCTAAATATTCACTCTATAAGATAATCTACTATGTTTTGAGTGTTTTATAGTTTACACAAAGGGTTTTTATGTACATCATTGTATTTGTTCCTCATGATGATCCTGTGAAACAAAAAATATGATTCCTGTCTTATGGATAAGGAAACTGGGTGTCACAATGATTAAATGGCTTGCCACCGACCACACAGCTAGTGTCAGAGCTGGAACTGAAATGTATTTCTTTTGATTTGAAATAGTTTCCCCTTTCAACTCCACCACACTGACATTTAAAAAACTTTTAATAGATTAGGCAGTGGTTTTAAACCCAATTTTGGCCCTGTTTATTGTCACTTACATTAATAATGCTCAGTTTCTTCATCTGTTAAATAAAAACGTAGAACTAGACAATTCTTTAGCCCCTTTCCAGGCTTTAAACTATTTGGTTATATAGTTCTAATACCAAGTGAATTAAAATTCTCCCAACTTCCCTTGCATCTGAAATATTAAGGCTGACATATTTTTCTTATTTAGCATGAAGAATTGCTCATGGATAGATTCTTCTTTAATCATAGATTATTGCTTAAATGGTCTTTTTCTAAGAAGAACTGGATGAACCTCAAAATAGTAGTGTAAGAATATGTAATTATGTGATATAATGTTATTAAAGCAATTTGTGAAGTTTTCTCAAAGGTTTATTTTCTCTTCCATAAAGTTCTTTGGTCTCGGTTCAAAATGGAGAACTGAAAACTGAAACTGCCAACATGTAATGTCATCATAAATTATTGTATATACTAAGTCACTCTCATAAAAATTTTATGCTTAATACGTTCTTTCCAACTAATAATTGTTCTGTTGTTCCCAAGACTTAATGTGAATAAAACATAAAGCATTACCTTTTTCACCCAGATGGTTTTGGCTTCTCAGTTTACATAAAGCCTTTTAAAAGAAGTGGAAGAGAAATGTAATACGAAACAAACACTGGACTATGAGTGTTCTCTTCCCTTTCTTGGCTAATGGCATCATCATTTATCTGCAGTTTAGAGAACTTGGATGACTCTGACTTTTCCCAATTCCATGACTTCACCTGCGCCCAGATATTCCCACATTGAATCTGCCATGAAAACAACCCTTGAATCTGATGGCTTCTCTGCATGACCAAATCCGTAGTCTCTTGTTGGACTGTTGAAATTGATTTCTACTGGACCTGCTTGTCATCAGGCTCTCACTCCCTTTTTTTCCAAGTAATTTTCCTAAAACGCGAATTAATCATTCCCCTCTGAAAGGTCTTAGACAACCCTCCATTGTTTACTTGTTTCCTTCCTCAGAACTCTTGCCTTCTAGCTAATGACCAAACCTCTTGATGTCGTTTCTTCATGATTTGGTTTTAGAGTTCCTCTCTTCAATCTAATTTCTAGACCTCACTACTATATACCTTGTTCATGAATCAATCATACAAAATTGTACTTAGGGATCCATGTCTTTGCATGTTTTTCTTGTTACTTCTGTAAAGCTCTCCCTGACTGCCTCCCACTGTGGAGAACCCATGCTCATCCTTTCACTGCAATTCAAATATTAGTTACTTTGAAAATTTTCCTCTGTCCTTCCCTTCTACGAAAGCAGAGTTAAGTTACCTATCTCTGTGATAGCATTGATTTTGTGCATGTGTCATCTATCGGATTTCTGCTGCACTTTAATCAATTATTTACCTGCCTCATTAGACTGTGAGATCTTGAGCCTATATCTGGTTCATTTTATATCCTGCAACCAACAGTGTGCCTTGTACATGTTAAGTTGTAAAATATACAAATGGATAACAAATGTAAAAGTTTAGTATTGACCCCAAAGTTTAGCAATCAATTTATCAATTTATAATTTATCAATTAAAGAAAGAGTCAACAATGTTGGGGACTTAAAATAGTTGGCACAAAAGGCACAAATGATGGTGGGAGCACTTAATAATAGAGGCCACAAACTGACAAGCCTTATATATATGACTAATAGCCTACTAAATGCTTATATAGTAAGAACTATAAATTCAGCGGCAGAGACTGGTGAAACTAGAGTGATTTGGTGAAGATTTTTGAAGGAGTAATTTAAGCCAATATGGAAAAAGTATCGAGGATTTCAGAGGAAGAGAGCAAGGGAGAAGGTATTGGGAAAGAGGGAAATGTGATGAAAGGCATAGAGACAGGATCAAGTAGGGCTCATACAACAGTGAGTTGACAAATAATGCTAGACTGGAAAAATGAGGATGTGGGTGTGGCCACGTTGTGCGTGGTTCTTTGTGCTGTACTGATAATAACAGATCCTATCTGGAAAGCAGAGGTAGACCATGGCAATATGTTTGGACAGGGAATTATTGTAATAGGAGTTGTGCCATCAAAAGAAAAACATTTGAACATTGATACCACGAAGTTTCCTGCAGGTGCATTTCAGGACTTGCCCTAAGGCGGAGTCAGTAAAAATGATAAAGAAGAGTGTCGAACTGACAAGAGTTAGTGTTCATTTAGACATGGGACTGTTGGTTAAAGAAACCAACTGAAAACGACTCAGGTTCAAAATTGGGGAAATCAAGTAATAGTGGTAATCATGACTAGTACATACTGAGAACTACTAAGAGTCACATTTGATGTATATTATTTTTAATACTGGGGCACCTGGGTGGCTCAGTCATTAAGCATCTGCCTTCAGCTCAGGTCCTGGGATTGAGCCCGGCATCGGGCTCCCTGCTCGGCGGAAAACCTGCTTCACCTTCTCCTGCTCTCCCTGCTTGCTTCCCCTCTCTTGCTGTCTCTCTCTCTGTCAAATAAATAAATAAAGTCTTTTAAAAAATATATTATTTTTAAAACCTATAAAAAAACTTCAAGTTAACGGTTGCCCATTTTTTAAGTGATAAAAAGAATGGCATTCAAGGCAGTTAAGTAACTTGCCTTGACTTAGACTCTGATCTTTTACTTCAGTTCTTATGACAGAATCTTTGTCTTACTGCCTATGCCCTAGATACGATCATCTTCCCAGGACCAAAAAAACCTCAGAACCTCAAAATCAAAGCCAAAAATCCCCTAAACCCTGAGCTAAGACCATCTTGTAGAACTTTCAGTATCACTAGAGTATAGGATATGGTTTGATCAAATTTCTTTTCTCTACATGTTTTTGGATTATCTTCCCCCTCCCCAGCATCACATTTAGCTTCCACTTTCTGGTCACTCCCAATGCAGCTTATTCTATTGCTCACAAGCATATCTTCTGGAAGCAGCATTCAGAAAAGCAAAGGAAGTCAAATGGAGCAGCCAATTCCCAGAGAATAATGAATATCGTTGTTCATTGTGAATCACCAATGCAATCTCCAGGCAGAAATATTCATCCCAATATTGAAAATGTGGGATAGGAGTTTAGGAAGCAGATCAAAACTATGGAATACAGGCTTTAATCTAGAGGAATTTAATGACAGAGTGGGAGCCACATGGGAGCTCCCAGGAATAGAAGAGAGCAGGATGGAAGACGGAGACAAAAGCAATACTTACCATTAGGGGGCAGCCTAGAAAGAGAAGCCATCAGTAGAAAAGGAGCAAGAGAGGGAAATGATGGAGAAACTACAGAAGATGTCTTCAATGATGGGGTAGTCAAGAATGTCAGTTCCTGCGAAAGGTCAAGGAGGGTAGGAATAAAGAAAAGATGAATTAACTTGTAAATCAGGAAATAATCGGTGACCTTTGAGAATGTGGCTTTAGCAGTGTGCCTAAGGTTTGACATACTCTTAATCATCCACAATTCAATGGCTTAAATAGAAAATTATTTCTAGACTTAAACTGTAAACTGGAAAAATATCAGCACAAGTCAAACCCTTTTTGCCAGTATAAACCACCATTGGTCCAAAAAAAACTATGAAATAAGTAATGCTTACGTACAGTCTTTATGTGCCAATTTCTCTCGGCAAATTAGTACCCTTCTTTCTGTGAGTGCTTATGTGTAAATCTGTGCCCGTTCCAAAAACTGTATATCTGCTTCTTTCCTCATCATTCTTTAATTCATCCACCCATCCATTCATTTATTCATTAATTGAATAAATAAACATTTATGGCTTGTCATTTCTGTCTGTTGTTTCAATAATGCAATGAAAATATTTGTTATTGAAGTTCTCTCATCTCTGCCAAAAACAGTAGAAGCAAATGAGCTGAACTTTCTTTGACAAGCCATAACAATATTGTGTTTTATTTTCCATAATGCAGAGTAAAAGCGATAAAGAAGAAGGAAACCCTAAGAAAATCCAAGGGAAAAAAGATCGTTTCCAACAGAGAGTATATTTTCAGAGAGCATTTATGGCTTTAATTTCAGATTTAATCAGAGGTTTTCTTGGCCCAAATTATTATGTTGACATTTGCCTTTGAGGTCAACAACCTCCCCTTTCTAATATTTAATCTATTTTATTGCAGCAAAATGCTTCCTCATTCTTTTGTCTCCTATCAAATTCTATTCAGAAAGTGGCCTTGTCAGTCATCAACACATTATTTTAACTGGAAGTCAGAGTATTTCCATTTTATGCCTTCATTCCAATAATTGAATAAATAGACTTTCTCTCTTTATAGAAATGTTAGGATCATCGATAAGATGGGAAAAGAACTATTTTCAAGGAAGTGCTCCCAGAGCCCCTAATATTATGTCACAAGAAAGCCAGATCCCCTAATTGCCTACTAGTATAGTAAAATGGGGCTTATACAGAAATGTCAAGGTTTTGTAAAGGAGATACTTTCAAGATAAGTTTCAAAGATTATATAATTCTTTGGGATGTTTTTTGAGGGCTCACTTTTTTAAATCACTTATTTTGGATCATATACAATGGTCTTAGTATATTGACTTATTTTCTCTCAGCTTTTACATCTGAGAGTTATTTATTTTCAAGATGATATTATAACCAAGGATTTTTAAAAATCACCTCAATTTTTTGTTTAATGATAATAAGGATGGTCTTTTCAATTGTTATCCTAGAAAGCTCTTATAGGGAAGTCATCAAAGCCTGTTTTGGGCAAGACCAATCTGACTCACGTGCTGCTATATCTTTTAATGTTTCAACTGTAGTTAATAATACTGTATTCTATATTTGAAAGTTACTATAAGAGAGTAGATCTTAAAAGTTTCCATAAATTTTCAAAATTAGATCTTGGAGATATCATATATTGATATTTAAAATGTATTCTAATTGTCTTCATTCCCCTCAAAACAAATTACTTCTTTAGCTATAATGCAAAATATAACAAATAGGCATGAGTTTCTTTGAAATACTATCCTTAGTTTCTTTGAAATACTATCCTTATCCTAATAAACATCCTTAGTCTACAGTATTAGCATTTTATTCATTTTACCTTGTATTAATCTAAGAAGTAATTGAGAGGTCAAATGTCAAGTGTTCTAGAATCAACTTCCACCATAACTGATTTTGCTTTCTACTTTATATTCTGGAGTTGCTACAAAAATGGGATACTTGTAAACCTGGATTAAATCTTACAGAATAAGTTATTCACTCATGTATTCAACAAATGGTTACTTTAAGAAGTTCTTTGGTATGACAACAGGACAGGTGGTAGGCAATGATATGCCTGCTCTCATAAAACTTGAAGCTGGGAGAGCTACAATAAAACAGAACAAATAGTTAGCACCTATTAAGTTCTTACTTCGTGGAGGGCATTGTTCTAAGGGCTCTACATGTTATTTCTCCATGTTTAATCCTCACAACTCCCTAAGGTAGGGACTATTATGGGCCCCATTTTACAGATGAGGAAATAGCAGTGCAGAGCTGTAAGATGATTGGTCACCCAGCCTAGTAAGTGGTAGAGTCAGAACTTTAACCCACGGAGTTTGGATACAGAGCCTGTGCTCTTAAACAAAGGAATCACACACAGAACTATTAAACCACCACTAGGCTAAGCATTATGAAGGAGAGAGATACAATGTTACAAGAACATATAATGGCTGATTTGGAAAAATGGGCAACCTGGTCAGTGGCTGCTGGTATCTTAAGAATGAGCTGAAGCTAACTAGTCTCTCATTTTTTTTTTAAACTGAGGAATAATTGACATATTACCTTATATTAGTTTCAGGTGTGCAACATAATAATTAGATATTTGTGTATATTGCAAAATGATCACCACAAGTCTAGCTAATGTCTGTCACCATACACAGTTAGAAATATTTTTTATTGGGATGAGAACTTTTAAGATCTACCCTCTTAGCAACTTTCAAAAATGCAATACAGTATTGTCAACTATAGTCACCATGCTATACATCACATCCTCATGATTTACTCATAAATCATGGGAGTTTGTAACTTTTGACCCCCTTCATCCATTTTTCCCACCCATTTTTTCCCATTTTGATTTTAACAGTGGAGTGCTCATGAGTAAAAGCCATTTCTTTTTTCTTTTTTTTAAAGTAGGCTTCACACCCAGCATCAAGCCCAACATGGGGCTTGAACTCGTGACCCTGAGGTCAAGACCTAAGCTGAGATCAAGACCTGAGCTAAGATCAAGAGTCAGGGGCTTGACTGACTGAGCCGCCCAGGTGCTCCAGTAAAAGCCATTTCTTCTTGTTTTGCCTGTTTCAGGGAAAGGAAGTCACAGAAACGTGGTGCTTAAATTGCCTAAATATATTCAAGACACACTTCACACAGGGTAAGTCACCTCTCTTGAGCTACAAGGTTCTCTTCTGGAAATCTCACTTTACTTTTTCTTTCTAAAGAAGCTGTTTGCAGTGAGTCTATGGTGAAACAATAGAAAAAGACCTAAAAAAGAGTGCGGGGTTTCTGATTCCTTTCTGAGAAACACCTGGCGCCTTGGGGATGGAGTGCACCCCAGCAAGAGAGGATATTTGTGGTCCAGTAGGATGCATCTACACTGAGTTGTGAAATTTTGTCATGGAAGTTGAGCATATAGTATGCTAAAGCAGACTCATATATTGATGTAGAAATATGCAATTTCTTTCTTAAGAATGTTGGCAGTTAAAAAAAAAAAGAATGGGGTGCCTGGGTGGCTCAGTTGATTAAGCTCAGGTCATGATCCTGGAGTCCCGGGATGGAGTCCCCCATCAAGCTCCCTGCTCAGCAGGGAGTTCTGCTTCTCCCTCCCACCTTCCTCCCCTCATGCTCTCTCTCCCTCTCTCTCTCTCTCTCTCTCTCTCTCTTTCTCTCTCTCTCTCTGTCATTCTCTCAAATAAATACTCTCTCAAATAAATAAATAAAATCTTAAAAAAAGAATGTTGGCAGTAATCTTGGATTATCTGTTTAAAATCTTTCCTCTCTACTCAAGAGCTTTGAGTCTTTGTAAGATCTTAAGAGGTGCTTAGAACTTAAAACTCATTAGTAGTCCCAGAGATAAGACTTCACTTGGTGTGTTTACTCAGAATTTGTTCCACATCAACATCTTGAGATATTAAATAAAGATAAAGCATATTCATATGTGAAAGGAGGGTTTGAACTTGACCCCTTTGCTGATTCATAAAGACATTATGATTTTGGAAAGTCCCTCTCCTAAAACAAAGAATATTAACATCTTGGACTCAGTCCCATCAGTCAATTCTTGTTTCCTCTGAAACAAGAGGCTCTTGGCAGAAATGGTGGGCACTGTACTTTATAGCTTAGGAAGTAGTTGCCCAATCGTCATCACCTTGGTCCTCACAACAACTGCACCACAGGAGAAAAACAGCGTGATTGTGTTTGTTGATGTTATTTCTCCTCCTTCTTCCTTTTCCTCTCCTTCTTTCTTCTCTCCTCCTCCTCCCCCTCCTCCTCCTCCCCCT
>LNAC01000071.1:2640416-2715044 GCA_002007465.1 Ailurus styani | reverse complement strand
CCTCCTTCTTCTTCTTCTTCTCCTCCTCCTTCTGCTCCTCCTTCTTCTTCCTCTCCTCCTCCTCCCCCTTCTTTTTCTTCATCATCATCTCCATTGTACAAAAGGAGAAACTCAGACACTTAAGTGGTCTAACCAAGATTATATGACTCCAAATGGAGAAATCATGCCTTGCACCAAAGTCTCCGTAAATACTATGAATGTAATAGACTACTATAAATACACTATACTATAAATACTGTATAACCCCTTGTATAAGATAATAAACAGTGACAGCTATGCTGGCTGAAGGAGGTCAGTTGGCATTCAGTCTCTGTCTTGAATAACAGTTTGGCGAAGTACGCATGTATAGCGTCCACAACTTCCAAACTGACAGGTGTGAGCTTCCCTCCAAAACCTGCCTGGTGGTAGTAGTGGTTGGGGTTGGAAGAAGTTGCTTCTTAACATTGTTAAAGGAAGAGAGACCATCCAGAAATTCTTATCCACTTCTTTCACACTCAGCTTAATGCATTTGCATTAACTCTTCTGACCTTTTTTCTTATCACTTATCACCATTTGATATATTTTTTGTGTTTATTTGTTTGATATTTCAAACTTGGGGTTTTTGGTGCACCTTTCACTGGGGTACAGGCTCCAAGGGAGCAAGGACTTAGTCTATGTGGTTGAGTCCTGTAGTCTCAGGAATTAGAACAGCGCCTGACACCCAGGGATGCTCAGCAGACATGTCTTGAATGGAACGAATGGGCGAATAAATGAGTGAGAGAAACAAGACAATGACATGTGTCCCTAATATATTTAATGTGAAGTTCTAAAATAAGTTATTCTTCTCGCAGAACTCCTCCAGGGTAACTGCATCCCTTGACTACAAAACAAGCAGAATGGTAACAGAGTTATACTTGCCTCTGAGAGAAGTTCACTCTCCTTCAGATTTTCAAATGAACCAAGGGTTTGCAAACCAGCTACTCTGGACACACATTCTCTTTTTAATTTGATTTTTCAAAAAAAAATGCTACCTAAGATGAAAGAACAGCTGCCACTCCCCCCACCCCCACATTCCAGCGCACTCACATTATTGCTTTGACGTTTCGCAGAAGAATCCGTGTTGAGGGGCACATGTCAGGCCCGTGTTACGACTCCCCCGCCCTGCTGGCAACTGGAAACCTTCCAGACCCACAGCTGAGAAAAACAGAACTTGGAGGCAAAGGAGAAGCAAAGCTGCCCAGTTATGTTTCTCCATAATGTGAGGCTTTGCTTTGTGATAACAGTTTGGATTCGAGGGTTGGATTTGAGAAAGGTTTTGTGAATCATTGCATATGAAATGACACTAAACAATAGTGAACATTGTTAAATGGTCTTCCAACTGTAGACTAAAAACTGATTCAGGATTGCTAAACTTTTGAAAACGGCTTGAAATAAGTAAGATCAAGTAATACATTTCTAAGTGTTTCTGTGTGTGAGAATGGTATAAATTACAAACCCGAAGTTTTAAAGTGGATTTTTTAAGAGTCAGTACGAGTATTTCTTCTCTCCAATGGATTTCTTTCTTTACAGGGAACAGGAGATGTAATAGCTGCCTTTTCTTCTCTCTTTGCATATTCCTTGTTTTCTAGGTGAAGCCTGTTAGCAGTAGTACAGGCTGACTCCTAATTTTCTAGCTACAAAGAATGACTTGAAGAATAATGATTAGCTCGGTCTTGACTAGATATGCACAGTATGCACAGTGGATCCCTGAGAGGCGCCAGCTCACCTTTTTCCTTCCGCCAGGCAGGGCTGAGACTGAGCTCACAGCACCAGCCCAGAAATACTGGTTGTTTTCAACCATCTGTTCTGAATGGGCTGGTATGTGTTCAGATTAGTTGTCTGTGTCATATTAGTTATTAAATATTGTAGCTATTTTTCTTCACAATGGCCCTGAATTCCCTTTGTGGATTCAACTGGCTCAAGAGATACTTAAGACTAAAGATGTGACCTCAGAAGTAGAGGTAGGCTCAGGGGGGCCAGTGAGGGAGTCTCAGTCCAAGCAGAAGGAATCTCAGACGTTGGCTGGGAATTTCAGGACACAAAAACTCTTACTTGTTAGATGGTGTAAGGTGCAGCTGTGAGGGTTGGACTTTTGTAGTCACTTTATCACCATGAGGAAAGCCAGCCTGAGGAAGAGGCTGATGCATGGGGAAGAACAGAGCTGAGTGTAATAAAAAATTGGAGGTGCAGTCCTGTACACATTGCACCTGAAGCATACCCTATTTCTGAACCTTTTTAGCAGCATGAGCTAATATATTCCCTTAAATGATGTAGCCAATTTGATATGGACTTTTTTATAACTTGAAACCAAAATAACCGACTGATAAAGGAGAGGTTTATTACCAGGGAAGTTGAGAGTAGCATTTTATACTAGATGTCCAAAGACTTACAGTGAGGAAACCACAATACACTTTTATTAATTTAATAACCAAAACAGTCCTGTGAGGGGGACCTGGGTGGCTCAGCTGTTAAGCGTCTGCCATTGGCTTGGGTCATGATCCCAGAGTCCTGGGATTGAGCTCCGTATTGGGCTCCCTGCTTCTCCCTCTCCTACTCCCCCTCCTTGTGTTCCCTCTCTCGCTGTGTTTCTCTCTGTCAAATAAATAAATAAAATCTTAAAAAAAAAACAACACCAAAACCAAAACAACAACAACAACAAAAACCAAAACAGTCCTGTGAGAAGAGGGATATTATCCCGTTTGCCAGGTCAGCCAGCAAGATTATCAAACCAGAATTGAAACCCAGGACTGTCTGACTCTAAACTTGAATGATACCCCCAGCATCACTTGCTCTACACTGTTTTAGTTGACTGGGTGGGGAGCCAGACTCTTTTGAGAATCTGCTGAGATCCGTGACACTCTTCTTATGAAAGATAGACTTCATGCTCATAAAACAAGTGTTTGAGTCCAGTATCAGAGGGTTCGTAGACCTCTGTGAAAGCCATCATGCATCTCTTTATCTGCCCCCACTCCTGGTTTAAAAAATCTAGTATACTCTTCAGAGATCCATGGAAATTTTAAGTTACAGAAATGACATAATCTGATTTGCATTCTGCGGACATAATTCTGGTAGCTTCCAGAGGACAGAAGAGGTGATGGTGGCTGCAGGCAGGAAGCTGAGTCAGCAGCTTAGGGTAGAACTGCATGGGGTTGGCTGCGAGAGCCGATGAGGAGGAGGGCAGAGGAAATGTGCAGAGTGCAGGATGAGAGTAAACCAGAAAGACCTTCCATGAGGTGACTTGACAGAGGGGTGAAATTAGCCAGGAAAAGGAATACAAGTAAGGAAGCAGATGAAGGAATCACTTCAAACCATGCATACTGTCATAAAGGATATGACTTAGAATTTGGTTTTACGTGGCTACTACAGCTTGACTGACATGAGTAAGTGGGGTAGGGGCGGCAGAGGAGCCGTTATCTGGGAAGATGGAAAATTACGAAGGAATATGGGCCAAAGGAAGGTTGAAGAGTATGCTTGCTTTTTCTCAAGAAACTATTTCAGTTTTTATGTAATCTGCGTTTCCCAGGTCATATTGGCCTGGCACTAAAAATAGGAAATAGGAATGGAGGGGAGAAACAAACACTAATTTTCTGGGTCGACTTTCTTGACCACTCACCAGATACTTCACGTGTGTACAGGGGCAAATCTCTTCCTTTTTCTGCCCTAACTGCTGAGGTAATGTCTGGGAACCACAGTGCTCTGCCCAAGAATCAGTTGGTCTTGCATCCTTCTCCCACCCCTAACGTTCGTCCATGCTCTGCTTTGCTCTGTCCTGACAGCTCTTCTCAAGGACCATAAGTGAGTAAAGGATCCTCCCAGGTGATGGATTCTAGTTGGGAAAAGAGGTAAATTTCTTTTTCTTGTTTTTTAAAGATTTTATTTATTTATTTGAGAGAGAGAATGAGGAGGAGAGGGAGGGAGTATTTGAAGCAGACTCCATGCTGAGCACAGAACCCACTGTGGGGCTCAATCCTACGACCTTGAGATCATGACCTGAGCCAAAACCAAGAATTCAAAGCTTAACAGCCTGAGACACTCAGTACCCTCAAGGAGGTAAATTTCTTTTTTCTTTCTTTATTTTTTTGCTTTAATTTTATTTTTTTTAATTTTAATTTTTTGAATTTTTATTAACATATAATGTATTCTTTGCCCCAGGGGTACAGGTCTGTGAATCATCAGGCTTACACATTTCACAGCATTCACCATAGCACAAACCCTCCCCAATGTCCATAACCCAGCCACCCTATCCCTACCCCCTCCACCCCCCAGCAACCTGAAGTTTGTTCCATGAGATTAAGAGTCTCTTATGGTTTGTTCTCTTATGGTTCCTTCCCGATCCCATCTTGTTTCATTTTTTCCCTCCCTACCCCCCATAACTCCCTGCCCTGCCCCTCAAATTCCTCATCTCAGACAGATCATATGATAATTGTCTTTCTCTGATTGACTTATTTCGCTTAGCATAATACCCTCTAGTTCCACCCACGTTGTTGCAAACAGCAAGATTTCATTTCTTTTGATGGCTACATAGTATTCCATTGTATATATATATACCACATCTTCTTTATCAATTCATCTGTTGATGGACATCTAGGTTTTTTTCCATAGTTTGGCTATTGTGGACATTGCTGCTATAAACATTCGGGTGCACATGCCCCTGAGGATCACTACCTTTGTATCTTTAAGGTAAATACCCACTAGTGCGATTGCTGGGTCATAGGGTAGCTCTATTTTCAACTTTTTGAGGAACCTCCATACTGTTTTCCAGAGTGGCTGCACCAGCTTGCATTCCCACCAACAGTATAGGAGGGGTCCCCTTTCTCCCCATCCTCGCCAACATCTGTCGCTTCCTGACTTGTTAATTCTAGCCACTCTGACTGGTTTAAGGTGGTATCTCATGGAGATTTTGATTTGTATTTCCCTCATGCTGAGTGATGTTTAGCACTTTTTCATGTGTCTGTTGGCCATTTGGATGTCTTCTTTGGAGACATGTCTGTTCATGTCTTCTGCCCATTTCTTGACTGGGTTATTTGTTCTTTGGGTGTTGAGTTTGATAAGTTCTTTCTAGATTTTGGATACTAGCCCTTTATCTGATATGTCATTTGCAAATATCTTCTCCCATTCGGGACAGTTGTCTTTTGATTTTATTGACTGTTTTCAAGGTGGTAAATTTCTTAAAAGGAATTTTTCTCTTCTGTAGTTGGCAGTCCTTTTCACTGACTGTCCTTTTCCCACCTCTCTCCCACTCCTCCCCAACAAGACAGACTCTCCACTGTGTTCAAAATTGACATACTCCCTGTATCTCTCATCTAAGAATTAGCTTGTGTACTTCAAATTTCTTTCCTTCAGATGTCTTCTGGTCTCTCCTGCAAGTTGGCCAGTGGAACAGCATCCTGCTGGGTTCCCTAGAAATCACTGTCAGGTATAGACTGCAGAGGGAAAGCCTTTTGTGTTTTCATCATGCTATATCCTGATATAACACAATGATAAAGATATGAGGTGAAGAAATATTGTTTGATGTCATTACTTGGTTGTTGGCATAGAACTACGTTTTTGAAAATTCCATTGTATAACTCTTTTTTTTCCCCCAACACAGCAACAACAACCACAGAAAAGTTGTATTGATTCAATATCTGTATGTTTGTTATATAAATAGTTCAATAGCATCTCAAGGAACCAAATTATACACTGAAAATAGAAACCCAGATCATCTTGACTCTTGGCTCTTGGCTTATGCTGATATATAAAACTGTAAGTGAGAGTAGAAGACTTTGTTGCTTCTTAGAGCCAGACCGCCCACCCAGACTGTTAATAGTATCTAGCTTCTGTGGTTTCACATGCCATGCTTGATTGTTGTAGTATGCATTCTGTGGGCTGTCTCCTTCCTGGGAAGACATCATCACAGCACTAATTTGGTTTGATTAGAAAAAAAGTAAACTGAAAACATAAAACCCAAAGAAATGAAATTTTGAAAAAACAGCAAAATGTCAAATTTATAATTTGAATTAGGCTCAAAATTCACATTTAGAACTGTCAGTTTAATTCCTGCCATAAAGCTTCCTCAGAAGTTACAGATATCAAATATTTTTTAGATTTCACAATAGACTCTGAGTATCAAGTACCAGGAGCAGGGATGGAGTGTCAGAAAATATTGTATAGCAATCTTGAAGCAGCTTCACAAAATGAACAGAAAAAAATGAAGAAACAATAGCATTACACAGACAACCAAATGTGCTTGAAATCAATCAGCAACGGAGAACTTTCTGGAGGAAGTACTTAAAGAAGAACTTTCTGGAGGAAATGTGAGTGTGATAGAGATTCAAACATGTCTAGCAACTGATGATACAGCCACAGACCTCAAATGGCCTTGGCACCCTCTACAAAGGGCCTTTAGCTGCTTTTCAGGCTTTCCCATTCCCCTGTGCCCACATGTAGCAATCTGTGTGGAAGGACATCTTGTGGTAAGCAACATTGTAGCTGCTATGATACAGACTCTTGGAAAACTCTGGATCTAATTATTTCCTGTAATGACGGTTTGACTTTGAAGTTTCAGGGACAGAAGTAACTATTTCCAAGACTTTCAAAGTCTATTTCAAAGACAAATTTTTTCCCTAAGTTTATTGAGATATAATTTTACATCGTTTAAAGTGTACAAGGTGACATTTTTATACACATATAATTTGCAAAATCATTACCAAAATAAGCTTAGTTAACACATCCATCACCTCATAGTTACCGTGTGTGTGTGTGTGTGTGTGTGTGTGTGTGTGTGTGTCTGTCTGTCTGTCTGTCTGTCTGTCTGGTGAGAACTTTTATCTACTCTCTTAGCAACTTTCAAGTATACAATATGGTATTGTCAACTATAGTCATCATTTATCCCCAGAACTGATTCATCTTATAAATGGAAGTTTGAACTCGTTGTCCACCTTCAGCCATCTCTCCTACTCCCTGACTCCAGCCCTGACAACCACCAATGTACTCTCCATTTCTATGGGTTTGATTTCTTTAGATTCTGCATATAAGTGGAATCATATGGTGTTTGTCTTTCTGTTTCACTTATTTCACTTGCCATAATACCCTCAAGTTTTATCTGTGTTGCCACAAATGGAAGGATTTCCTTTTTTTTTTAATGGATGAATAATATTCCAGTGTGTGTGTGTGTGTGTGTGTGTGTGTGTTCCACAACTTCTTTATCCATTTATCTCTCCTTGGACTCAGGTTGTATCCATGTCTTGGTTATTGTAAATAATGCTGCAGTGAACATGGGGGTGTAGGTATTTTTTTTGAGACAGTGATTTAATTTCCATATTACTTCATTTACTTTGACCTTTGTTAATGTACTTCAGTAATGATTATGGTTTTCTGGATAGAGGTCTTGGACATCATTTGTGAGATTTATTCCTAAATATTCATGTTTTTATGCTCTTAAAAAGCACTGTTTTTCCAATTTAACTGTTTGCTTCTAGTATTAAAAATACAATTAATTTTTGCTAATATTGTCTTTGTATCTGCCAACCTTGTAAAACTCACTTACCAGTTTTAATAATTTGGTTATAGATTTGTTTGGATTTTCTATAGATAATATCCCATCATCTGAAATTCTGAACATTTTATCTTTATTTCTTTTTCTTACTTCATCATACCGATGAAGACTTCTGGTACAATATTGAATGACTCTGACCTAATGGATTTTTTTTCAAATTTCATTCACTGAAATTAAATTTTGCCCACTTAAGAAAGACACTGTTTTTAAACTTTCCGTCTCAAAAAGTTATAATTGAGCTACAGTGATTCTGTTACTCAAGAAAACTTAGTACAAGGGCACCTGGGTGGCTCAGTGGGTTAAAGCCTTTGCCTTCAGCTCAGGTCATGATCTCAGGGTCCTGGGATCGAGGCCCGCATCGGGCTCTCTACTCAGCAGGGAGCCTGCTTCCTCCTCTCTCTGCCTGCCTCTCTACCTACTTGTGATCTCTCTCTCTCTCTCTCTCTCTCTCTCTCTCTCTGTCAAATAAATAAAATCTTAAAAAAAAAAAAAAAAAGAAAACCTAGTACAGGTATCTGGGGTTCTGTATAGCAATCAATGTAAGTGATATGATGTGGGCATAAACTCTTCTTGGTAGTGGAAGGATTATGTAAGTAGCCTTTATGTCTAGAAATATAGAGAAAAGAAACATGTTTTAATCATGGCTGGATTTACATTGCATTTGTTTTCTATGAAGAATTCACAGAGCTTTAATACTGCATTTGTCTTTATCACACCCTTGAATAGTCAAAAGCATAAATTGACATTATTATCCTCCACTTGGGAATGAATATAAAATAAAGCCCAGAAACCCTGACATTTTCTAAGCCAGCAGCAGAGGCAGCATAGAACACAAGATTCCTGGATCTCAGAAAATTAACTTTCCCTTTCCCCAATTCTCCTTTGATGTGGCTTTAAGATTTTTCCCTTAAAGATTTGAAGTGGTTACCTTTGTCCCTAAACCTGCAAAGTCAGCCTTCACTACAGAGAATGATGTGATAAGGAGATCTTCAAATAATCTATATCAATAACCCCTGCTGCATTGTTTCTGAAAGATGTCTTACACACAGTGACTGCCACTGGTGTGCCCAGTGCATTGAAAAAGCCTGTGAAGAAGCTAAAGGATCTTTGTCAAGTGTGCCAAGACCATTTTCAGACTGGGTCTGTACCATTTTACTTTATGTTTTGTGCTTTTTTATACTGTTTTAAGAAATCTTTCCTTGTTCTAAGTTTAAGGTTGTGTAGATATTCTACTATATTGTCTTCTAAAAACTTTTTTATTTTAACTTTAACATCTAGATAAATAGTCCACCTGGACTTGATATTTTAGTTTGAGGTAGGAGTGAGGTCCCAATTTTCCCAATATTGATATTTTCATTGACCCAGCAGTTTTATTGCAGAGACTATCTTTTCTCCATTGGTTTACAGTGCCAATATTGTCATATATCGAGTGTCTGTGTATGCATTGGTGCTTTTGTCTCCTTAGTCTATATCCTTGTTGTATACTAGTCAGCATTTCATTGCTTTAATTAATGTTTCTTTTTAGTAAGTCTCGATGTACAGTACTGTAAGTTTGCAGAGGGTCTGGGAAACAAGTTCTGTCTATTTTAGGATTCTGGGCGTTGCCTTGGGACCAGGTCCTGTGTTGGGCACGGTGGGGTCAATGGGAGAGAAGCCGGCACAAAGACCCTTCTCAGAGATCCAACAGTATCTCAGCTTTCTTTGCTTCTCCTCTGATTCATTTTCTTTCCCAGCCAAGAGACACTTAATCTAGTCTCCAGAATGGAAAACCTGTGCCCTTTGACTAATCATATATCTTTCCAAATCCATTTTTTATGTTCTGAGTGCTTCCCTACATTCTCTTGAGAGATAGGCTGTTGAAATCGGAAAGCCCCCAAATTTACTTCTGCTTTCTGTTGCATTATCCATCCCCTGAGGTAATGAGTTACTATGACCGAATTGGTGTCAGAGCAAGAATTATAAAAAAAAATGTTGAGGAGAAAATCTTAAATCATATCTCAAAATATTATTTTACCCAGTTTGTCTAGAGTTCAAAAGATATGTATGGGTCAAAGATAAACATTGGGGAATCATGAGCAAACTGATGATGAGTTAGAGTAAAATGTTAGGAAAATGTTTATTATAAACAACAGAAACTAAAATTAATTAAGTCATCTTATCTGAAAGTTCATTGACTATAACTTGCTCATCAATAGCCCAGGTAACTTTTCAATCAGGCAAGTCAAAATAACTATGTCATGAACGTCTTCAGTGAATCAAGTGAACTGCTTAGTTGGTTATTATGGAACTTCCCCTTCCCCCTCCCACCCCTTGAACCTAAATTAGTAGAGGCTACACATGTTTTTTGTATGAATACTTGGTGATTTCCATTTAGAATTCCTGTTATAAACAAATTATCTAAGGTTGATAGATAATATGAATTGTTTTAAAATATTGTGTTTAAATAAAAGTGGAAAAATTATAAGAAAAATGAGCTTTTTAAATATGATTGGTATTCCCATTTAGGGTATACATATAATCAAGTTAATAGTTTGTATAATTTCATAATTATTCCTAAATAATTACTTTGTAAATAAATTCATAAAATTAATTCTTTTATGAAGGTTTTTCTTGAAAACCAACAAAAGTGAAAAGCTAGATTCAAAGCCTGGGAAATTTTTAATTTACCATGTTCTTCCCATTGCCAACCATTAAAAGCCTCTGTGCTTCTTTCTAGGCTATCAATCCCCATCACAGACAGAACTACATAGCATCATTTCTATGCTGGTGACTCCACTGTCTATATTTGTGCTTTTGGTTTATAGATCCAACTATTTACTGAATATCCTTGCTTGATCATCCTCTCAGGTGCTCAAGATCTAAATGTCATTCTTGAGTCCTCTCCTTTCCCTCACCCCTCACATCAAATAAATTACCAACCTTCTTTTCTTATCCCAAATGTTCTTGAATCTCTTCTTTTCTCTCCTTACCCACTATCACCACCGAAGGCCAGGTTATTATCACCAAGGCCTACAAAACTACAGAAGATATTGTTGCTTTCACTCTTGTCATCCTCTATTGTATTAGTCTTTCTAAATTGCAAATCTGACTACTCTTCTCCCTTGCTTAAAAGGTTTTAATTTAAAAAATAAATAAGAAAATAAAAGGTTTTAATTGCATCTTATTACAATCCTTTGCCAAAACACCAACCCCTTCACTGGCCACTCCAAGCAGAATTATGTATTCTTTATGCATTACCCTTCTTAGGATCAATTGTAATTTAATTTTATCTCTCCCTTTCTGTAAGGGAAGAAACTTGTCTTTTTGTTTGTTATGGCATCCACTAATGCCTAGGGCATAAATTCAAATTTTTGTTAAATTAATAACAGGCTGAACAAATAAATTGTGTTTTGCACAACCAGTGCTTGGGGAGTTAGAAGGTGAATTTTTCCCCCCTTGGTATAGTAACTATAGTTCAAGTATGTTGTCACAGGGGTAATAATTCACTGAGTGAACATGACCTCTGATGGTCAACTAAGAAAATGAACCATGACTTAAATTTGATTATTTATGTATTAAAATATAGATAACATATCTTTCTAAAAAGTAGTTGTAAAAATCATAAATCTTCTGCTATTACCAATACAAAAACAGAGTGACTCTAATCTTGAGTAAACTAAATGACTGGGGTCTTCAGGAAGCTTGTCCACCTTGTTGGTTCCAGAATTCTCCATTTACTCTGAGCTTTAACTCTCTTACCAAAAAGCCTTCAATTGGCAAAGGCTTTTTCACTTTATTAACACTTAGTCTCTCACTAACTTTATTGTAAAGAGAAGATGCACTTTTTACTCATGAAATTGACAAAAGAGCACACCTATATTTTGTATCCATTCACCAGCAACATGAATATTGTAGTTGTGTATCTTTCCCTAAGAGTATAGTTTTTATCCATCTGGGCTTTTCTCTGTCTTTATATTCTGAAGGAAATTGCTTCAAGCTTTTTCTCCTACCATCAAATCACTAGCTCAGCTGAGAGTAATATAAAATAAGTATATTGTCTGTTTTCTCAGTAGCCATCATTAGTAGGGTCATGTGCTTTTATTTCTTTTGATACAGATCTTCCTTGTGGACTAGGAAATACATGTCCAAGCTACATCAGAGCATAATTTTGAAAACATATCAAAAGAACAAAAACTTTTTAAAGAAACATAGATATAAAGCAATCACTTTAGATACAAATAAACTGAGCCTCAGAAAAGATACCTGAACATAAGGCTTGATGAGCCACTGTGACCTCTATTTCCTTGGAAATCCTACCGTGACCACTGTGGCCACTTGGGACTTGGAGTTATAGATCCTCTTAATAAATGAGTCTTGACTCACTGAAATGTTATCGGTATAAATACTGCTATCCAGAGAGAGATATCCAGTTTTTAAAACGAACCCATAATTTTTTAGTCATAGAAATATGGGTCCTATCCTTCAGGGAAAAAAGGAATGGAGAAAAAAAAAGCAAGAAGAAAGAACAAAAGTTTAAATGAGCAAGACTTGGAATTAAAATAAAGGAAGAGCTACATCTGAGACCAATGATGTACTATATGTTGGCTAGTTGAATTTAAATTTTAAAAATAAGGGAAGAGCAGAGACTAAAGGAGAGGATCATTGGGAGACCCCACCTGGAGGAGGGGAGACTGAAGAGGAACCAGCTCAGGAGAGACCCTAAAGGAGGAGAAAGAGGCATATGATTCACGAAAGCAGGTGCTGCTGACCACGCCCACGGCTTTTGTTCTTTCTTAGCTCCTTTCCTGCTCTGCATTCTGCCCTCTGGTTTCTATTTAAATTCAGTTGCTTCCTTTATTCACAGTTTTCATCCTGGATATAACTATTTCTCTGTTATCAGCATCTGTGTTGCTTCAGATGGTGCTTCCTTATGTCCTTGAAGCATTTCCTGCGGTATGACTCCAACTGTTTGGATTCCAGGTGTCATCAGTGCCAACCATTAATCAAACATGTACATCCTTGTCTCCCACAGAGGACTAAGTTGTTTGTTTATGGTTCTGTCTGGAAGGATTCACTGTAATGACAAGGTAGACTTTTAATTGCTCCCAAAATGTATACTCAGACCTTACACATTCTACAAAATAGAAAATCATTCTAAATAAAAGAGAATCACAGATTTCTTTATGTAAATAACTTGTATAAAAGCACTAGTGCAGTAAATAATCTTTAAAGAGATTGAATGATTTACCTTAGAAATTAAGTGTATTTGCAAAGCACTTCTATTAAGTTTCCATTTTCATAATTGGCTTCAGAGTTGCTTGACAATCTATTTATAGTTTTCAACTTTCTTGCTTTGTATATATCTGTGTGCCTGCCTCTTCTTTTATATCAGCAATTAATTTTAAGAGTTTGCTTTCTTATCATCACATATGTAAAAGAAAGCTATGAAGGACACATTTAGACAACAGCTGCTCAATCGTTGTACAGCAAGACCAAGACATCCTGAACAATGATAGAAACAGTTTTATTTTGTCTGTGATATTTCAAATGATAGGTCTGCCTATTTTAATACTGTTTTGGATATCTTGATTGTCATACTCACTAGAGCTAAGGACTTTCAGAACAAGGGCCATCCTTGATCCATCTTAGTATCACATAATATACTTATTGTAACATAGGACTTCACATAGAATTGGTAATTAAAATTTGTTGAATGGAAATACATCTTACCAAGTAAAAGAAAACAAAATTAATAAGACTGAAGCCCATTTATTTGCCTGTTCATATTAAACACTTGCTTTAGTATTTGGCCAGAGTAATTTCTCACATATAGAGCAATTCATAACTGAGAATAAATTAATAATATTGAAAGCATTAAGTAAACAAATCTCCCTTAGAAAAGAGAATATGCAATCTATTTTGCTCCACTTGCTTAAAACATGGGTTTGTACCAAAAGACTTTTGAGATATGAGTACATTGAATTTCCTTGGGAGCACAAAAAGGTAATAGAAACTTTCTGTCCAGGAGTTTTTAAATGATATGACATAGTTCCTGTTCTGAATGTGTATTTGTGACTCATATTGAATCTTCACTCAGGTTACTTATAAGTTATTTATTTTTTATACATGGAAAAAAGAAGTAAAACGAAAATAAAAAACTACACATGCAAATGATTGATGAGGCTTTCCAGCACCAAGTGGTTTGAGAAATTCAGTGATAAATGTTTCTTAGCCTTATTTACACTATACAGCAAAATTATATTTCTCTCCTACTATGAACATTCTGTTAATGTAAAAAAAAGACCTTCCTTCTTAGAATCGAGAAGACTTAAACCAATAATTATTTTTGGTTTCAGAATCACTAAATTATTTACCAATATATCAGCACCACATATGAAGAAGAAGGGTTTCAGAAAAGGCAAGGAGTGGGTTATTCTCCAATTGGTCACCTGTGTTCAGTTAACATAAAATTTCAATTTGCAAGTAGTGCATCCTTTTTATTCACAATTATGAATGATTGAACATCATGAAAAAACCGGCTACAAATTAACCTATTTCTATCTGTTTAGGTCATATCTAATGAATACCTGGGCTCTACCAACTAATCATAGTGTGTCTGAAAGCATCTGCTGTTTTCTTTTCCCTAGATAAAAAGACTCTCCCTGATATCTACAAAGGGACTACTTCTTTATGGCATCTGATTCTTACCACTGACCATCAGCATTTTGAATCTTTTTTTTTTTTTTTTAAAGATTTTATTTTATTTATTTCACAGAGGGAGAGAGATCACAAGGAGGCAGAGAGGCAGGCAGAGAGAGAGAGGGGGAAGCAGGCTCCCCGCTGAGCAGGGAGCCCGACGCGGGCCTCGATCCCAGGACCCTGAGATCATGACCTGAGCCGAAAGCAGAGGCTTTAACCCACTGAGCCACCCAGGCGCCCAGCATTTTGAATCTTGATTTGATATGTGCTAGGTGTTTTCTATGCTCAGAGTGGAATTTTTAATAAATTGCTTTTTGTTGCAAATGGATGTATATAGTAAGATGGTGTTGGTATGAATACAACGATGAGTTTTAAGTAAAGAGTAAATTGGGTTAGATTGAAGATAATCATTTTTCTATTGTGATTTAAAACTCTTAGTCTTCTGGAACTTGTCCAGATGAGAATATTTTTAAATGACTTTTTTTTTATTTTTCATTTTCATATATTTTCCATATCTCACTTATGATGATGACAAAAACCAAAGCTTTATTAACCATAATAAGATAACTATATTTTCCATCACGTTGTCTTGGGATTATATTTAAATTTTGTAATTGTAATATTTAAGTTTAGTCCATTTTAGTGAGGCTATTGTTATCTAAGGGAGCAAGTTCATAAAGATCTATGTATGGGAGTTCCTCTGATGTTTGCAATCTAAAGCAGAAGTTGGTAAACTTTGCAAGGACCAGGTGCTAATAGCTTTTCCATTTTTAAAGGATGCTTAAAAAAGAAAATAATATGCAACCAGGATTTCTTAAGTGGCCCACAAAGCTGAAAATACTTACTATCAGCCCTTGTACAAAAGAATGTCTGCAGACCCCTGATCTGCAAGCAAGCACTGCCTTTTTGGATAATCGTTGAAATATATCTCCAAATTTGTCCTAGATTAATAGTATCTCGGTATGAGGAAGTATCTTCAGAGTAATTGACTCTTATTCATTAGTCAGATACATCCCCCTAACAAGTGGACATATTCTATTCAAGTTACTGGTTATGTTGTTTATATAAATGAAAACAAGGTAAAAGCTACAGGATCTATACCATGAAATACCATCACTAAAATCTTTCAGTTCACCAAGAAATAGATCTTACCTATTACAAAGGAGGTAAAACGATAATTAAAATAATACATTACATCACATAACACTTCAGTGCTTCTAAGGCACTCAGACTGGACAGTCCACAGTGAGTGGTCCTCAAGCAAAACGAGAAGACTCTGAATACATACCTCTTTCCCTTCATTTAGCCATCCCATGCCTACAGCAAACTTCGACTATTGACTTTAGATCGCCTTTCTCAGGAGCCTGAATGCAGCTTCTCATCTTTTGCCATACACTTCTGAAGGCTGGTCACTATGAACTTTTTTTTTCCTGTCTCTTTCTTTTTCTTTTCTTTTTTTTTTTATTAACATATAATGTATTATTTGTTTCAGGGGTACAGGTCTGTGAATCATCAGTCTTACACAATTCAGAGCACTCACTATAGCACATACCCTCCCCAGTGTTCATCACCCAGCCACCCCATCCCTCCCACCACCCTCCACTCCAGCAACCCTCAGTTTGTTTTGTGAGATTAAGGGTCTCTTATGATTTGTCTCCATCTCTGGTTTTGTCTTGTTTCATTTTCCCCTCCCTTCCCCTATGATCCTCTGTGTTGTTTCTCAAATTCCTCATATCGGTGAGATCATATGATAATTGTCTTTCTCTGACTGACTTATTTCTCTTAGCATAATGCTCTCTAGTTCTGTTCATGTCATTGCAAATGGCAAGATTTCATTTTTTGATGGCCACATAGTGTTCCATTGTATATATATACCACAACTTCTTTATCCATTCATCTGTTGATGGACATCTAGGCTCTTTCCATAGTTTGGCTGTTGTGGACATTGCTACTATAAAACATTCGGGTGCATGTGCCTCTTTGGATCACTACATTTGTATCTTTAGGGTAAATACCCAGTAGTGCAATTGCTGGGTCATAGGGTAGCTCTATTTTCAACTTTTTGAGGAACCTCCGTACTGTTTTCCAGAGTGGCTGCACCAGCTTGCATTCCCACCAACAGTGTAGGAGGGGTCCCTTTTCTCTGCATCCTTGCCAACACTTGTCATTTCCTGTCTTGTTAATTTTAGACATTCTGGCTGGTGTGGTCCCTATGAATTAATCACAGCTGTCAGTTAACACATGAGCGTTCTTTGCTACATTGGTACCTGAAAGTCTGGTGCACTAGAGGGAGAGGGGGTGTCTCTCAGGTCGTTGGGATGAAGAAAAAGTGAGAGGGTAGAAATGTCTCTAGGGTAAGAGAGGAAGGAAGAAAAGGAAATAGAAACTTTCAGTGAAATGACTTGGTCTCCTTTTTTGTTATGACTGGCAGATATTTCAGAGTTATGGGTTTTTTTTGAGATTTTATTTATTTATTTGACAGACAGAGAGAGCACAAGCAGGGGGAGCTGCAGAGGGAGAAGGAGAGGGAGAATCAGGCACCCCTCTGAGCAAGGAGCCTTATGTGGGGCTGGATCCCAGGACCCTGGGATCATGACCTGAGCCAAAGGCAGTTGGTTAACCTACTGAGCCACCCGGATGCCCCCAGAGTTATGTTTTAAGAATAGGAGAGGCACCTAGCAAATGCCTGCATGACTTTAAGTTTCTAAAAGGCAGGAAATGGATCAGAATGAGACCAGCAATGAGAGAAAGGAGGAATGGAAATTACAGAGACAGATCAGAAAGATGTATATATACACATATTTAAACTCCAAAGATTAACCTTAATAAAAGAATAAGCTACAAGTCTCAGGAAAAATGCATCTAATATCCAGTGTAGCACTTTAAGGAGATAGAAATCCAGATTGTTCATCAGTATCACAGAAACATTAGGATGCAATAAAGTCAGAATAGAAAATCAAAAGTACCCAAAGATGTCAACTGCCTACACAGGGAAGGGAAATATCATCAACTTTCGTGAGTGAGGCAGTTTAGAAAGGCGGACTGTCTTCACCAGAGAATACTCACTGATTATGAGTAGATCAGATATTTAATAATGAATACATGAATCACCCAGTTATCTGTTAATTAAATATTTTAATTTAGAGCATTTTTCATAATTTAGAATCAGACTGAGAAATATTGAGCTTCAGAAATGACACATTTTGGGAGCCTATAATAAACTGAATGATTGTAGATGTAGAAAGTGCTCTCAATGACAGTCTAGTTCTGCCTCCCCAGGTCATAGTTGGACACCAAGTTCAAGGGATTGGGACAGAATCCCAGCATTGCCACCCAGTCCTGCTGACTCAACATTGTACAGACTCACCTCTCCCCCCCACCACACACACACACACACACACACACACCAGAACTCTTGAGGCCATCTACTAGCATTCTTGAGCATTCCTCATGCAATATGGAAATTATGTCGTCAGTTCTGAATGAAGGCATCAGAACCTACTGACTGCTGCCTAAAATAAGACTATCCTTCCCTCACAAATGGGTTTAGAAACATATTTAATTTTATATCTACTACATAATAAATGTTATGCTTGTTGCTATAAGATGCTATAAATAAAGAAAATAAGCCATCTTAAAGTAAAATCTAACTAGGTCTTGCTATAGAATAAATGAAACAAACTAGGAATGACAATGACAAAATGCTCCATTGTTTTTTTAGTATCAAAATTGCTTTGCAGATTTTTCTCAACTCTTTTCAAACACAGATTTATGAAAATCTAAAGAGAAAATCATAAAAAATTTTCTCATGTACAATACCAAATATAAACAAAAAGATGAAAACATTTCTGAGATTAAACGTGCTGGATACCAACGTGTTGTCATCACAGTCTATACCTTAGGAGTACAGGACTAAGTTCTGTTCATCCCTTGGTGATCCAGAAATTTGACCAACACAAGGAGTTGCTTTTCAATCCAGTTTCTGAGGTGAGCATGAAAAGACATGGCTACCACAGACTGGTATTTATAGTAAAGAAGGTGTTGATTTTTAAAGAAGAGGGCTAAAATGTTGGACAGTTCTTACTGAAGAAAATGAACTCAAGTTCCATAACATTGAGTAATCTTTCATTGATATATCTAAAAAGTGATATGGGCAATAAAATAAATACAAGGTAATAAAACATACATTGATCATATAAGAGAGACACAGTGACAACCCAATGAAAACTGAGCTCTTATAGTAACTATGAATAGTCCCAGGTACTTTAAAGAACCCACATATTATTAAATAGGTCTAATGTGACACTGAAGAACATCATTTGTGATGTTAAGATTAATGGTAATGACAACAAAGAACCAGTGATTGGCACCCAAATATAGATATCCTAGTTAAGTTTTACAGAAAGCAAATAAAAGAAATGATCCACACCTTTGAAAATGTGCGATATACAGCACATAAGTATCAACCTTTTAGATGCCATAGTATAATTGCTTAGTCTTTTTTATGTTTTTTCTAAATAAGTAGGTATATGAGCTTCACTGCATCTTTTTTGGAGCCAACTCTGGGTACATTCTACCACAGATCAGAAGTTTGCGTTTTTGGCAAAGCTGCTCAAACAAAGCAAGCCAATTTAAAATGCACTACATTGCAGCAAAGCAAGTTAGACAAATTATTGCAATTATTTTTCAAAATAGGCTACCAAGCATAAAGTAAGCATACAATTGCTTGAAATGAACTGAGAGACAAATTATTCACTCCTGCAAGGCTGATTGTAATAAACGAGTTTCCTCAGATCTTTATGACCCGCCAGTTTTTATGTTTATATTTCTGGCTTTTAGCTGAGTTATCACAGAAATTCTATAGAATGGGTTTATTTTTGTGCTTGGAGATTCTTGGAGTAGCTCTTTAAGAACCAGGAATTTGAAAATGTATTCTTCAGGTTGCTGTGGAAGATTCATGTTGGGCCATTAAAAGGGGAAAAAAATAAACCATGTGTCTGAATGAGTGAAACAAATGTTCTATTCCAGAAAATTGTCAGCTCTATAAGAAAAAATCAAGAAATCTTTTGTAGCCCTAAAACTCTAAAAATCTAGAGCAAACTACAATTTTATGTAAAGTGGGACTAACGATACAAATCAAGGTGAGATTAGAATTTACAATCTTTATTTGCACCATTCAGAAGCCTCTGAGTAGTTGAAGACTTTAGAAAATAATAGTGGCCAAACATCTGATTCATGTCTGTTTCTAAAATGTACAACAGCAACAGTGTGACATGTGATCAGAACTGGAAAAAGTCTACAAGGCAGGGTGGACATAGCTAGTCCTGTTATTTACTGTTGGCAGAGAACCAACCTAATGATGTCTTTATAAAAGTACGCATAAACTGAGAAAACAAGGTCAGATGAAGAAAACAGAAGAACAAAGCCCAATATTGTGTCTTAAAATAAGTATTAATTGAAAATCCTCCTTGTGTCTTGAGAATGAAGAAATGCATATCTATACAGTGTGCTAATAATGGATTGAGAACAAACAGTGCTACAGATATTCCTATGATGAGCACAGGGAAAGGAAAATATAGAAAAAGTAGCAGAGACTACTATGTTCACAAAATCTTTTTTTTTCCTTGGGCATTCAGCTTTCCCATATTTTTTCAGCTTCCCTTATAGTTGCATGAGGTCACGTGAGTTGTGATTACTGAAGTGTGGACAGAATGATAAATGCCACTTCTAGGCATGGCTACTACTAAAAGCAGTCTCCTAACAATTCTCTGTCCTGTCCCTATTCCTGGTCTACCAATAAGATACAGAAAACACAGTAGGGTAGAGCACTCTAAGGCTCTAAAGCAGGCACTGCTTCCTTCATTGAGAAAGTCTGGCTATGAACAATATGTCAACTGAATTAAACATTGTGATAAGTAATGCAGTTGATTTATATTCTGCTGCAAGCTCCTTATTTTGTTGCTGACAGATAATAATTTACAGATTGTTACACTTTCGGTAGTAGTGCCCTAAGGAGGTGAAAGGAATCCCTGAATCATTAGAGCAGATTACCAGACCAATCAGAGCCACACTAGACAGTTGCAGGAACAAGAAATAAACTATATTATTTCAGTTAAGCCACTACCATTATTGATTTTTTTAAAGCACCTATGCAATCTTGGTTAATGTAGATTGTTAGAAAGAAAAAAGACTCTGACAGAATAGGCAATATTTTTAGGTGATCTTAAAACGTTGACAAACTTTTATGTATTCCACAAAACAGAAATTATGAGCAAATTATACATTCTAACCATACACAATAAACTAGTAATTAATGAGAAGATGTTTTTAATAAGCAAATTAAATGAAAGATATAGATATTATTTTTGATAACTCTTTGGCCAAAGAGGAAATTTTAAACTGTAAGTATCAGTGCCAACAATAAGATCAATATGTATCAAAATTCAGGAGATAGATGCAAAACTATTCTAAAGTGCATTTATAGCCTTTAATGAAATATGCATAGAACTGAAGAAGTTAGAAAAAACAAGCATACAGATGTAAGGAAAGCAAGAGGGATAATGCATATTCTAAATAAAAGGAGAAAATACTATAATACATTTTTAAAGGAAAAGCTATAGACTTAAATAATAAATCTAGGAATCAAGAGTTTTATAGGAAAACAATAGTAAAGGGAGTACAATAGACCCATAAGCAAATCCAATTAAGGGGGAAAAAACCCTACAAATGCATAAAATACAGAAGGAAATATTAAGAAATTATTTAACCGGGGGAAAATATAAATTACCAGCATTAACTCAAAAATAATTGTATCTGACTAGAAAAATAGCCATGGATATATAAAAGGTGTTAAACTATAACCTCTATAAAGACGCACAGGGAGACATTATATATTGTTTGGATTTTTTAAATTTACTAATTCAGAAATATGGGTATAAATATTATTGAAATATATAAAAATATAATACATACTTCTTACAAACTATCAGAATGAAGAAATTAAAATAAATAACAATTATTTATCAAAGGAAATGGCAGTGACAAATTTTGGAAGTCAACCTGTTAAACATAAAATAGGATGACAAAAGACCCAAGCATCTGCCATAATGATAGCAAACATACAAATAATGTATGTTCATATCAGTTAGAGTCTGAAAACAGATGGAACCATATTATGTGTATAACAGACGCACTTAATTTTGACTTGTGATTTTTTTTTTGCTGTAGGGTTTTTTTTTAATTTTTAAAATTAACATATAATGTATTATTTGCCTCAGAGGTACAGGTCTGTGAATCATTAGGCTTACACATTACACAGTACTCACCATAGCACATACCCTCCCCAATGTCCATAACCCAGGGTATTTAAATATCTACCAAACAAATGCAACACAAAAAAAGAAAAGCTCAGAGTAGTAGAATGAGTCAAATTTGAATTTAACGTTTTAAACATAAATGGCACATATAGGGTAACTTTCTACTAAGAAAACATTCAATAAAACATACTAATAAAGTATAAAACAAAAACTGTTGAAAATACAAGGAGAAATAAACACAGATATAGTAATATTGTTAAGGGAATTTCACAGAATTCTTAGCATAGCAAATCAAGGATAAAGTTATAAAATTGAATTGGGGAGGCATACCTAACTTAGTTAAATAAACTGATATTAATGTACAGAGATCTCTTTGTTTTAAATAGTCCCTATATCATTTACAAACATTGACCGTAGTAGGCCAAAATGAAGTAGTTAATAAAAATAGAGAAATTACATGGGCTTTGCTCCAAGTACTATTCTGTTTAGAACTAAATGCACTAACACTGAACTAATACTGAACCTCTCTGATAATAACACTTAGAAATACTGAACTAAAACCAAAATTTGAAATATATGGAACAGTCCAAAGGAAAGAAAGGAATATCCTCAAGTGATAGAAGTCAAGTGAACTGAAAATCAGTAGCATAAGCTCAGGAGCTGTCACCAGAGTAGACTTAGGAGAAACTTGTTCGTGGACATAAGACCTAATGCCAGAGCCTGGAGTTTCAGTGTCCAGTAGGAGTAAGAATATGGTCTTGGGTTCCTAAATGGTGAAGTGGTAATGTTAAGATTTTTTTCTAAAGACTTTTCAGCAAAAGGGTAATTTTTTTAAATCTCCAACTGCTGAAACATGGGAGCTACAGGGTTCTAGGTGGAAGAGAAAGTAAAAACCACTGCACCATTAGTGGGTGTGGAGTTGAAATTTATATCAGCTGAATGTTGAGGAGTCCTCAAGCCAAGAAATCAATATATAAACTCTTCTTAGTTTATTTCCCAGTAAAGTAAATGCAAAATATTCTTTGGAGAGAAATTTACAGTTCAGCTGTTATGGGTTTGTTAAAGGAAAATCTGTCTCTACTGAGATGAACATGCAATAAAAAATGAGAAAAATTCCCCATGAGCAAGAGTCAGCAGAAATAACAAATAGAAGGGTTAGCATCCCTTGAACTTGAGAACATAAAACAATATTCTGAGAGACTGAAAAGGAAGAATGTTTAAAATAATTGAAGATAAATAAAGTAATATAAACCACAAATAATAAATAAATAAATGGTATAAATAAGTAGTGTACATTTTTAAAATAGTCAACAGATTTTGAGAAAACATAAAGAGTTTTTCCGGAAATCCAAAAAGTAGTTGCAGAAATAAAAAGCTTAACACATTCAGTGGATTGGCTTAAAAGGTTAGACATAGTTGAAGGGATAATGCATTCGAAGAAATATCTGAGGAAATTACTCACAAATGCAATATAGGAAGTTGGTGAGATGAAAAATATGAAAGAGCTATTAAAAAACATTGAAGGAAGAATGAAAAGACCTAACATATTAAAATAGAAATTTCAGAAGGAGAGAATGACAGAATGGGTGAAAATCATAATTTTCCAAAATAATGGCAGAGAATTTCCCACAATTTTTTAAAAAGATTTATTTATTTATTTATTTATTTATTTATTTATTTATTTGACACAGAGAAAGAGAGATCACAAGTAGGCACAGAGAGAGGAGGAAGCAGGTTCCCTGCTGAGCAGGGAGCCCGACGCGGGGCTCGATCCCAGGACCCTGAGATCATGACCTGAGCCAAAGGCACCCACTGAACCACCCAGGCGCCCTCCCACAATTAATAAAAGATATGAATCCTAAAATTAAAGGAGCTAAAGAGTCCTGAGTATAGTAATTAAAAAGAAACTTCCCTTTTACCATAATTTAGTAAAAATACATATATCAAGAAGATAAAGGATAAATAGAAAAATATAAATGCTACCAAAAAGAAGAGTCACATAACCAAGAACAACAAAAAAAGTTGATTGGCAACAGCTTCTCAATAGCTCCCAGAAGGCCCAAAAGATTATAGAATGATATCTTGACAGTGCTGAAGGTAAAAATCTATCAAGCAAGATTACTATACACAGATAAAATATATTGAAAAGATAAGGATGAAATTGGGCATTTTCAGTCAAAGATTAAGAGAATTTGCCACTCATAGGCCCTCACTGTCAGTATTTCTAAAGGATATACTTCAGGAAGAAATTTTTAATAGCTTTTTTAATGCAAATTAAGCACAAAATTATTAACAGCAAAGCCCATTAAAAATAAAATAGAAATAAGATGCCATTCTCAAGGGCAATAAAATAGATAATGCAAAGATAGACTTAGTATAAGTTATTCAAGAACTTAATGGGGAAACAGAGAGTTTATATGCTAGAATTTCTTATATAAGTGAAATAACACATCAGCAGAGATGTATAATGATAAACTACTTTATTAATAGTGGTGGAATACTTGACTATCTCTATGGAAAAATAAAATTAATTTCCTGATGCATACTGTATGTAAAACTCAAATCAAGGTGGATTAATAACCCAAAATAAAATGAAATCTTTCAAAGTTTCAGAGAAATAGAAGATATTTTCATGAAAGTGGGGTAGGGAAGGGTTTCAAAATATGACACAGAAAACAAAGCATAAAGGAAAAGACTAATAAATTCAACTAAAATTTAAAACTTCTCTTTGTGAAGGATGGCACAAAAATAAAAATGCAGGTATGGACAATGCATGCAACTGGTAATGCCTTAATATCCAGAATATATTAAAAACTGTAACAAATCTATAAGAAGCTGTCAGGAAAAAAACAATAGTAAAATGGTCAAATAATATGAAAAAAAATTTTACAAGAAAGGAAATCCAATAGCCAGTACATATGAAGACCAATAATTCTAATAAACAGATTAATCCAAATTAAAATTTGATGAGATACCAAATTACACCTATCTCGTTGGCAAATATTTACAAGTCTAACAAACTGTTGATGAACAAGTAGAAATATCTTGACTCATACTTTGCTGGTTAGATATTAATTATTAAGACAAAGCAATTGGCAATTTATAGTAAAATTATCATAAGTCTATTTCTTAATCTAATAATTTTACTTCTAGGTAGATGACATTAAAAAAATTCCCCTGTGCACTAAGAGACATGTACAAGTGTCCACATCAAAATATTATCTATAAAACAAAAAAAATTGCAAGCAACCTAATCACACATTTGTAGAAAATGAAAAAATAAGTTAACTTATTTACATAATTGCACATGATACAGAGGTGAGAATAATTAGATCTACATGAGAATATGAATAAATTTTTAAAACATTATCATAGAGAAAAACATTATAAAAAACTAGGTAGATTACATCATTTATGTAAATGTTTTAAATTATAAAATAATGCTATAATTAACTGAAGATTTTTACCTATATCACAAAATTATTTAAAATAATTTATGTGGAAATGGTACATACCAGATTCAAGATTTGTGTTTACTCTGACTGAAAAGAAAAGCAAGAAAAGACAGATGTTAAGTCACATATTCTAAAAAATACACAAATGTTGCAGAATAAGTAAATATGTTAAATCTCTGTTGTTTGTACATAGTTGTATGCCATATTGTTTGGGGGGTTTTCTGAATGTTTAATATAGTTTGCATATGATATCAAAAGCACAAGAAACAAAAGAAAAAAATAAACATTTTAAACTCCATCAAAATTAAAAGTATTTGTGATTCTAAGTACAACATCAAATAAGTGAAAAGACAAGCCATGCAATGGGAGAAAATATATCTAAATCATATATGTGTATATATATGTGTATATATGTATATATGTATGTGTATATATGTATATATACACATACATATATACATATATATATGGGTCTAGAATACAGAATATACAAAGAACTCTTATAACTCAACAATAAAAAGACAAATAACCCAATTAAAAGATGGACAATGGATTTGAGTAGACATTTCTTCAAAGAAGATATATAGTGGCCAATAATCACAGGAAAAATTGCTCAGCATGTTCTAGAGAAATGCAAGTCAAAACCACAAGATACTTTTTCACACCCACTAAGATGACTATAATAAAAAAATGGAAAATGATTGTTGGTGAGGATGTAGAGAAATTGGAACTCTCGTACTGGTAGGGGTGTAAAATGATGCATCACTCTGAAAAATAATTTGGTAGATCCTCAAAAAGTTAAATATAGAGTTACCAGATGACCCAGCAATTCCTTTCCTAGCTATATACAAAAGCAAACTGAAAATATAAGTTCATAGAAAAGACTTGTGCATGTATTTTCATAGCAGTATTGTTCATAATATCACCAGACTAGAAATAACCCAAATGTCCATTAACATATACCACAGGGCGTCTGGGTGGCTCAGTGGGTTAAAGCCTCTGCCTTCCGCTCAGGTCATGATCTCAGGGTCCTGGGATCGAGCCCCACATTGGGCTCTCTGCTCGGCGGGGAGGCTGCTTCCTCCTCTCTCTGCCTGCCTCTCTGCCTACTTGTCATCTCTCTCTCTCTCTGTCAAATAAATAAATAAAATCTTTGGAAAAAAAAAAGTATACCACAAAATGTGGTATACTTTACTGTATATCACTGGTATAATCCATACAGTGACATATTCAGGAATGAAAAAGAAATGGAGTACTGATACATGCTATGGTATGGATAAGCCTTGAAAACATTATGCTAATGAAAGAAGCCAAACACTCAAGTCCCTATTTTGATGATTTCCAAGGCTATCCTCAGACTTGATAGTTCCTAGAAAAACTCATAGGAACCAGATGTTGTTATATTTATGGCTATGATTTACCACAGCAAAAGGATGCTGACTGAAAGCAGAAAGAAAAAGTGCATGTGAGGAAGTCTGGAAGAAACTAGGGGTAAGTTTCTAGGTGTACTCTCTTGATGAAGTCACATGGAATGCACTTAATTCTCACAGCAACAATGGGTGCCAACAGATGCTAAGTGTTGTCAGTCAGGAAAGCTGACACGAACCTTGGTATCCAGGAGTTTTACTGTGACTCAGTCACACAGGCTACGCAGATTCAACTACTCATCTACTCACATTCAGCTACTCAGACTCCAGACCTGCAGAGTGAAAAATAGGTGTTCACAGTAATCATACTGTTAGCATAAAGTATATGGGCAAATTGAACAGCATGGTCCAAGGCCTTCGGCGTGCAAAAACAGTTGTCAGGTTGAACATTTCAAGGGCTTGGAACGCAGGACCCAGGAGCGGGCCAAAGGCCTGTTCTGAAAATAGACCTTTCTTGGTCATGTGCGAAGTTGGAGTAACTAAGCCTGATGTGCTTTCTCCTGCATAGCCACATTCTCTATGATTCCATTTATATGAAATGTCCAGAACAGGCAAAGCCATAGAGATGGAAATTAGATTAGTCATTGACAAGAGAATGGAAGAAAAATGATGGGGAGTGACCGCTAATAGGTATGAAGCACTTTTGATGAAAACTTTCTTGACTTGGATAGTGATAATGGTCACACAGTCTTTTGAATATGCTAAAAACCATTGAATTATATACTTTAAATTACAAATTTTATATGTAAGTTTTATCTAAATTAAAATCTGTTAGGATATTTCATAGTTTAAAATTTAAAAGTTACTCTAATGAGAACTTATTGATAGTAAGTATAGAAAGATAATTTATGAAGCTATTGCAATAGTTCACATAAATTATTAAAATCAATTAAGATAACATTGTAGTAGGAAAAATTATATATAAGTTTGGGTGGGGCCTCCATTAGGAAACAAATCTCTTTTATTTTTGTGAAATGTAGATGATAAAATAGTAAATAAGAAAATTTGGGAGTATGTCACAAAAACCTTAAAATATAAATGTTTGACCAAAGAGAACTGATTAAATTGTATACTACATGATGACATACTAGACAGTCATTAAATTGCTTATAGTTAATGACATGAGAAAATATTCACAGTGTAATGTCAAATAAAACATAATAAAAATGCTATGAAGAACATGTATTTAATAATAAGCAACTTAAAAAACTATAATCACCAGTAGTAATTAGAAATATAACCAAACATTTATTATTTTATGGAGGGATTTAATTATTTGTATGTTTGCTTACAGAGAATATGACTTTTATATTCAGAAAAAATCACAAGGATTATAATCATTAAAAAATAATCCCATAGATGGAGAATGGTACAATGATGACTGAGGGGATAATGATATATCTGTACAGAATTTTATAGTTTATAAACTGCTAATATAAACATTATTTTATTTTGATCTCTCATTAATCTTATGTGATAGGTAGAGTCATAACTGTGTTCCTATTTTAGGTGTGAGTAATCTCAGGTTTAGAAATGTTTAAATGACTTACTCATGATTATCTTACTCTTTAATGACAAATCTAGGACTCAAAATCAGGTATTCTAATTTCACGTCCAGTGCTGCTATGCTATAGGAAAAACACACACACTCACAAAATAAATCATCCAGTTGTTACAGGGGATAGAAATAACAAATCTTTCACCTCACATTACCGTTCCTCTTCTAAATAACAATGTATAAATGAGTTGTCCGTATGGAATGAATTCGCTTTTAAAAATTAATTATCTTTTTCATCACCTATATAAAGAACCTCAAGTTGTCAAAACACAGTTCATTTTGTAAATAGCAGTTGGTCACCTAAAAGTATAAATAGCTCAAATAATAAATACTGAAGAACTTTTCTATTTCTTCCTCCAGACTGGATACAGAGAGTGTCTATGATAGCATCATGAATAATTAGCATCATATAGCATCATGAAAATAGCATTATGAATAATTCTCAAGTGTGTGGGGAGCCTATAATATTTTTATATTGCTTTCAACATTTTTCTCTGTAGAACTTCTACTCTTTAAAGTTACACATTTGTGAATGAAAAGTAACTTTATCTTATCAACATTATTCCATACTTTTACAATTATCATTGAATACATGTAAGAAAATTTGACAATAAAGAATAGTTAAATTAAAAAATAGGTTCTGTTCTGAAACCTTCCTACCCATGAAGTCATAATAATAGAACTGGTTGACCTAATTTTCTTAAAATCTTTTTTCCTCTGTTTTGACTTTATCTTCCCCTCTCAAAAATGCCTCAATGAATTCTTATTTAGAATATACTCAATAAGTGGGTCCCTGAGGAATAGCTAACATTTTATGCATAGAAGGACAAAAACTCTAACCTGGAAAAAATTGAAAGATCAAACATGAAATTTTGTTACCTCTTTTCTTTGTAGTAAGTAGCATACTAATATAAGAGCAAGATCACCGTAAAGAATAAATTCAACCCTTGCTGAAACTGAAAATGGTTTCCTCTTTTTAAACTCTTTTTGTCTTATACTACTAAAATGGGCTTGTTATAAAAAATAAAACATTACAGTACAGATATTTTAAATAGCAAGGCTAGTTATCTCACCTCCCTCCATTACATTAGCAGATAAATAAAACCCGAAGGACCTTGTCACTAGCAGAACTATAAAATAAAAACATTAGGAAGGTCTTAGAGCTGGAGGAAAATGTTAACAGACAGAAACTGAGTTCTACTCATAGAAATGAAAGAGAACTAGAATATTTAATATGTGGGTAAATATAAAATGCCTTTTCATCATTATCTTATTTCTTTAAAAAATGGTTGATTAAACATCATCAAAATGGAAAATATTTATGCATTAAAAGATACTGTCAAGAATGTAGGAAGACAACCTCTACAGTGGGAGAAAATATTTGTAAATAATGTACCTGATAAGGGTCTAGTATCTAGAATATATAAAGAACACTCAGAGTTCAAAAATAAAAAGACAGAGAACCTAATTTGAAGAAAAACAGTTTGAATAGACATTTTCCCAAAGAATATAGGCAAAAAGCCTATAAGCATATGGAAAATATGTTCAATAGCATTAATCATCAGGAAAATGCAAATTGAAACCACAATGAGATACCACTCAATACCCATTAGGTTGGCTCTAGTGAAGAAAAAAAAAAAAAGGAAAACTGGTATTGGTGAGAGTGTGGAGAAATTGGAATTGTCATACATTGCTGTTGGAGATATAAAATAGTGTAGTCACTATAGAAAAGTTTCACAGTTCTTCAAAAAGTTAAACAGTTTACGATATGACCCAGAAATTCCACTCCTAGGAATATACCCAAGAGAGCTGAAAACATGTTCATAAAAAGTTTACAGATGTACATAACAGCATTATTCATAATATCCGAAAAGTAAAAACAACCCAAATGTCCACCAACTGAAAAATAGATAAACAAAATGTGATATACCCATACAATGAAATAGCAAGCCTTAAAAAGGAATGAATTCTAGAAACAACCTAAGTGCCCATCGAAATATGATAAATGAACAAGGTATCTAAAGGACTAGTCATACAATGGAATTTTACTCAAAAAGAATGAACTTGATACATGCTGCAACAATCGGTGAGCTTTGGAAACATTATGGAAGTCCAATAAACTAAACACAAATGGGTTTTTTTTCCTAACCCCCTTAAATTTAGATTTCTATGTATTTATTACTAATATACAAAAAAACTATCAATCATTATATACAGTCAACTGGTATACAGAAATGTATCTAGTCTTATCATTTTGTAAGTTAGTTTTACTAGATTCCCTCAGATTTATAATTATAACATGATGTAATTTGCAAAATAAGAAAATTCCATTTCTTCTTTTCAAATATTTACACTAGTTATTTAATTCCCTACCTTATTATGCTTATCAGTATACCCCTAAAATATGTGATGTTCAAACATATTATTTAAAGCCTATGATGTCTTCTGAATTTCTTTATGTTTTATTAAACCAGCAGAAGTAGTAGGATTTGAGAAATGAATCCTTTACCCAAACAGTTATTAATCATTACAATTACCTAAAAAAATGCTCTTTAAGTTGCTTTATTCTTGAGCTAAGGTATGTCAAAGATTCTTTTAAAGAAAACTTGCATCTCGTTAATAAATTCATTCAATATACAAAACAGTTGGGACTGTGAGGTGAGGATAATGTAGTTTGAGAGATCGGTTTTTAGGGAGAAAATCACATAGTCCGTATTTTTTATGAACTAGCAAATTATTTATCTAAAGGCAGACTTTTTTTTTCTAAATTGAATGCATCTTTCCAGGTAACCCTATAGAATGGTCCTAACAAACACTTTTTAAATGTTGACAAAGTGTAAGAAATTAGTATGTGGTTTTACATTTATTAAGGGGATGTCCCAAACCTTTCCATTACAGAGACTGTATTTCCATCATTTAGGAAGAAACTTCATTTAATTTTACTACTTGGAGAGAAGGGGAGATAACAGCTAATTAAGTTGCATAAAAATCCGATTTTCATTACAGCAAGCTCCTGTACTAAGATTTCTGCCAGGAAGTCATGAAGTCATTATGTCATTGCCTTCATTATTATCCCACAATAAAACCATTTCTTTCAGACTGAGGGGAGCCAATATGTAAAGCAGAAGGCACAAAACTCAGCTAATAGTCGTATAAGATTTAAGTTGAATTTATGATATATTAGAATCTTTTGCTTATATTGCAGTAAAATACAAAATGACTTTTTAATTGTGCTAGGTACTTTTGTTGGTAACTTACTACTCATTAATGTGAAATTCAAAGTTAAGTGTTTCTCATTAAAACTTGGTGGTGGAGATAGAAGGGATCAATATTATACTCTAAAGAAGTTGTTATATGATTATCTGCTTTACTAATCTGAGCAACAGTTAATTTCCATGTGCAAAGAACATCAAGAAACAAAATATTCTTCCTTAGAGATGGTTTAACTCAATGTTACTACACTCTTAATCCAATCATTGACTCAAACCAAATTCAGGGAGGTAAGAGGCTATGGAGTTACAAATGGCAGGAAACCAACATAGTAGATAAAATGTCTGTATGCTTGGTAGAAATCATTCCCATCTATTCAAAAGAAGACTTCAGTTGTCATGTTTCTACTGCATTACCTTTCCACAAAACAAAATAGAAAAGACTATGGAGTTTGATATGTCACCTACTGAGCCAAAAATGGAAGGATATGTTTAGCCTCTCCATTTTAAATTACATAGACAGTGAAATCAAGATATTACAAGACTAGCAAAGGCAGGTTTTTTTTTTTTAATTAGCTTCTAACAATATCCATGTAAATGGATGAATGTAGAAGGGGAAATATTTACCCATGACTTTTTCCTTCAAATCTATTGATTTTTAATAATAATGTTTCTTTAAAATCAGCATTGAAGGGCCTAGGTCGCTCAGTCAGTTAAGCGTCTGCCTTTGGCTCAGGTCATGATCCCAGGGTCCTGTAATAGAGCCTCTGGCTCCCTGCTCAGTGGAGAGCTTGCATCTCCCTCTGCCTGCTGCTCCCCCTACTTGTGCTCTCTCTCTCTCTGTCAAATAAATAAACAAAATCTTTTAAAATAAGTAAATAAATAAATTTTTAAAATAAAATAAAATCAACATTGATAAGCTCATTAAAGCTAAAATACTTGAAAAGAGTTTGCCAAAGTCAAACAATCCTCCTCCCACATAGGAAATTAGCAGGTTGAATTAGGTGTCAACTGGCAAGCCAGGACAAGAGGTTCAGTTTCTGGGGACCACCTGAAGGAGGGTGTTCTGATCAGAACTGCCCAAAAATCCAGCAGCACAATTCAGAAACCTCTGAGAATGAGCTTCAACAATGTGGGAATAATTGGGAAGAAAAAGATGAGTTTCAAATAATTCCATAAACCATTGGAAACCCAAGGCTTAATTTCATAGGTTGACAGATGTGAGTCAAGGGCAAGTCAGGATGTAAAGACTTAGGGCCAAAACACCTGTGAAGGGGCTAAAATTGTCATCTTTATATCTTTTCCATATTATTTGGTTATACTTTTCTATATTGTTTTGTTATACTCATTAACATTTACTCATAACCATTTATTGGAAGCATGCCTTTCATATCGTCCACAGTTATTTGAGTACAAAAGAAATATCAGCATCTATCCCTCAAAAATTTGTGATCATCCCAGATGTAAAACAGTAATCCTTCAGGTTAGCAGTATTCTAAATTAATTATATTTTCATCTATCTCTAATTATGTCTGATCTGAAAAGTGCATCTGGAAAGGCTGTTAGGTACCTTAGGTAGAAGCAATTAATGAAAGTTCACTTAATTTGATAGTTCAGATTCAGCAAGTATTTATCCACCAGGTTTTGATCTCAATGACTTCCAAGTAAGTTTGGTATAGAAGTGATCTATAAATTACTCACACCAATCCATCTATCATATTGTAATAATGCCCTTAGTCTTACTTGATTTACCTTCCTGAAGATCTAGCCCATTACTGGTTGCCTACATCCTATCTTCCCCTTCCATCTCTTCACTTCAAAAAATTCCTCTCTGTCCTTTTTTTAAGGATAAACCAAAATAATTTCTGGGTCTGAAGATAAGCTGAGCTCTACGAAGAATGGAATAGATGAAATGTGCTGCAAGCTGGACAGGACAACAGATATGTCAAAAGAAACATTCTTTCTTATTGTGGATAAAGTTCAGAGTTAACCCACTGGCCAAAGGAAATGATTATTATGCTATTAGTATACAATAACATCAATAACTTCACTTTAATTTCTAAGAGATGTAGAATATCTCTTCCTTGGACTATGCTTAATATTATAAGACTGAAGTTGATTTTACTCTTTTAAATACATTTTTGGTTTATTATAGCAACTGCTTGGGATATTTGTCTTATTTTGTCTAATTTGAATTCTGCTGTTTTTCAGAGTAATCTAAGCTTGAAATATTGTTGCCCCAAATTCCCATTCACTGTGAAGTTCCAAAAGGCATTAAGACGAAGCAACTTCTGTCCCTGTGCCTCTGCAGGGATAAGTTATCCTCACCATCCACCTGAGCTCTTTTAGTTTCAGCATTAGAGTATTACGGAAGTACTCCTCAAACTTAAATGTGCTTACAAACCTTCTGGGTGTCTTGTTAAAATTCAGATTCCGATTCAGTAGGTCTGGTGTCACATCTAAGATTCAGTACTTCTAAGATACTCCCAAGTACAGCACACTTCAAAGAGGAAGGTATTACAGCATTTATTGAGTGGTGCTGCGATATTTTATTTGCACAAGTTTTATGCAATAGACTATTGTGCCTGGTGTGTCGTCAATGCTTACAAATGTTTATCGAATGAATGACTGTCTAAAACTTAACCTGATGTAAAGTTCACCATCCGGTCAGGACTCAGTTTTTCTCAAATTTCAAGGCTTCTAAGACTACTGAGTAATTTCCACTTGTGAGAAAAAATCACGACCCTGATCCAGTCCCCATGGTGCTTCCTCATGAACCAATCTACCACAGGAGACTTGCTTTCAGGAAATAAGCATACACAAAAGACAGTACAGTACAATTCTAGCGCTTAAACCTCAGAGGTATTAGAAATACTAGTAGAACTTTTTAAAAGTACAAAAGTTTTGAGATTGATATTTGAAGTGAAACTTTTATTCATTTTCTATGCTGTGTAAAAATTGCCACAAACTCAGTGACTTAAGACAACACTTATTTATTACCTTCACAGTTCTGAAGTCCAGGTATAATGTGGCTAGATTTTCTGGTGATGGCTTAAAAACTGAAATCAAGATCAGTTGGACCGACTTGCCCTCTGGAAGCTCTGAGGAAGAATCTGTTTCCGAGTTCATTCAGGTTGTTTGCAGAATTCCATTCCTTGTGATTGTAGGACTGTTGACTATCAGCTGGGGACCACTCTCAGCTCCTGGAGATCACCTGTACTCCTTGCCATGTGGCCCCCTCCATTTTTAAGCCAGTGATGGTGCATAGACTCCTTTCTGTGCTTCAGATCTCTGGCCTCCTCCATCTCTGACCTCTAGACTCAAATTTTAAGAGCCGGTGTGATTAGATGAGGCCTGTCCAGACAACCTTAAGTGAACTGATTTGGGACTTTACATCTGCAGAATCACTTCTAACACTGCCTAGATTCGTGTTGACTGATAACCAGGAGGAGCGTGTACACCAGGGGATGAGAATTTGGGGGCCATCTGAGAATTCTACCTATCACAGCTTCCAAATTTAACACTGTGGAAATACGTTTTTTTTTTTGTTTTGTTTTGTTTTTTTTTATTCATTTGACACAGAGAGAGAGATTACAAGTAGGCAGAGAGGCAGGCAGAGAGAGAGGAGAGAGGAGGAAGCAGGCTCCCTGCTGAGCAGAGAGCCGGATGTGGGCCTCGATCCCAGGACCCTGGGATCATGACCTGAGCCGAAGGCAGCGGCTTTAACCCACTGAGCCACCCAGGCGCCCTGTGGAAATACGTTTACCTCTCTTCCCTAGATCCCATGGAAATAAAAATAAAGGTGTACCATTGACATTAAAACCATAGCAACACTGAAAACTGGAAGTGGTGAAATTAGTGCGCTGATTATTTTGACAAGATTCTGGAGATCACACTGAAAGGCTGAAGACTGAATTGAGAACACAGAGACTACTCTCAGAGCACTCAGGAGTCCCGCAGCTGAGGGAAAGTCCAACATGTTCAGAGGGAGATGGGCTATGGGCTACGGGCTATGGAACTGCCTGGCTGGAAGGTCTTGCCTCATTTGCATACTCATACCATGACACAGTTTTAATGATATAAACTGTACATGTTAGTATATATTTTTGGCTTAACCACCAGAATAATACAAAGAGAAAAAGATTAAAAATATATATCTTTGGGTAATGGAAGTGGAGGTGGAGTGTTAATAAGAAATCACTTTTCATTTAAATCCTTTAAAGATTTGTGTGTGTATATACGGCAATTTTATTACGAAAATAAATGTGTTTTTTCTGTCACATTTTCATTTGTAAGATTCTTTACATTGTATGAATACTAATCCTTCAGTTTTATGTGTTATGTATATTTCTTACTGTGTGAGACTTTGTTTTCTGAATTATGATGACTTTTCACACAGAGAAGGGTTTAATTTTAGTGTAGTCTAGTTAACTAGTTTACTTATTGCTTTAATGGTGAGTGCTTTTGAGTAAAACTAAAATATCAGGATTTGTTCACTTCCAAACAATAGGAATTCAAATTTCCATAAACAAAAAAAGGAAAGCATTGTCTCATACAATTGCAAGGTCTTTCAGTAATGATATCTGCTGGTACTGCTCGATTCAGGGACAAATGACCATCAAGGTTTATCTCTCTATTCTGGCTTAGAAGAGGGGGTGCCATTCTTCATTCTCATACTCCAGGCTTTGGGCTCAGCCTGATCATCACAAAATAACTGCAGCTCCAGACCTCACAGTCATACTATCAAATCTGCAGGAAAGAGAACGTTTCTTTTTCCCAGAAGCCTGAATGTTAGTCCTGTGTTTCATTGGTTCTCATTTTCATACACGCCTATCTTGAACCCATAACTACAACCAAGAAGGTGGTACATGCTAACCAGTTGTAGACTAATCTGGGCCAACTTCTATTTCTGAAAATGGACTCAACCACTGGAAGGCACTTGGTCTGAGAGTAGGGAAATGAGGGCAACTTTACCAAAAAACATTACCCCTTTGGGTTCATGTGGCAAAAACGAAGACAAAAACAAAGACAAAAGACAAACAATAAATGTTCAGCTAATAATTATTTTTAATTTCACTTGTGACACCGAAACATGATTATTACTACATTTAAAAATACAGACTTGGGCGCCTGGGTGGCTCAGTGGGTTAAAGCCGCTGCCTTCGGCTCAGGTCATGATCCCAGGGTCCTGGGATCAAGGCCCACATCCGGCTCTCTGCTCAGCAGGGAGCCTGCTTCCTCCTCTCTCCTCTCTCTCTGCCTGCCTCTCTGCCTACTTGTAATCTCTCTCTCTCTCTGTGTCAAATGAATAAATAAAATCTTTTAAATAAATAAATAAATAAATAAATAAATAAATAAAAATACAGACTTGATATCAAATACTGACCCTTCCATTCCATGTGATAATTATTTACTCCAAGTTATAATTGGTTTATATTTAAAATGAAAATAATAACATCTTTAGGTTATTACGAATCAAATAGAAATTATATGTAAAGTGTTTGACATGTGCTTGATAAATATAGTAGTATAATTGTTATTAACATTTGAGTGTTACTTGAAAGCTATGTGCTGCCTTTCTTAGGGGTGAATTTTCCTCTCTGATTACGGTACTGAAGACATAATTCTCTATTAGACATCAGTTAAGGAGATGAAGCTGGAGTGGAGGGCCCATGCCTGCCCCAGTGAGATCCAGCCCTGGGTAGATGGGCTCGGAGGCTGATGAAGAGAAGCCACAGAGGTCCTTCTCAACAGACTTGCTGTTCTATTTCAATCTATTAACTTCAAGTTCTTTCTTTTTTTCTAAAAGAAAGGTGAAATGAAGCGATTTAATTAATTTTCAGTGATTCCCTCATCGACAAAATGGACAATAATATCATCTAGCAGAGTAAAAATCATGTTCGATGTTAGCACTTAGCCAAAATAGGGACTCAGCAAACAGGAATCTCTGCCTGCTGCCTTCCCTACACTAACTGCGGGGCCATTCTTGTCCTTCACCTTTCTTTCATCTTCTTCCTATATCAATATTTACCAGCAAAAGCACACATCCTTTCAAGGAAACAACTATTCTTAGGATTTCTCTAGGAAAATATATTCCAAGAAAAGCCATCCACCAAAGAAGAGTTAAGGGAGGGGGCCCAGCGCTTCCCATTTACTGTAAGAACATCGCAAAATGGCAGGGAGCCACATTTTAAATTTATTTTGTTTGCACTTATTTGTGGCTCATTTTGAACTCTTGCTTATTTTTAGGGAAGCCCCACTTACAACACCCGGACCGAGAAGGATTTTCAGGGCAATTAAGAAACAGATGTATTTAACACAAGGTTTGAAGATACATTTATCATAAGGTTGCAGCTTAATGGGAAATAGCCCATTATTTGCTTATATTTAAGAATGTCCATCGTGAAACAAAATCTTACCCTAAGTGTTCCATGAGAATATATCATACTATTATCACTAGTGGTGAGTAAGAGAAGTTGGTATTTATTCAATCTACCCATTAGAATATTTTATTTTCAAAAATCAATTTCAAAGTGCATTTTTACTGAGTGCAATGGATGGGCCCAGCACTATGCTAAGAGTGTAAGGATAACCAAAGAAATGATTGTGTCTAAAAACATAAATCATTACAAGCATGGAAAAATATTAGCTAATCATATTTTTTTTTAAAAAAGTGCTAACAATCCAGTGAGTACTGGCTGAACTACTCAAAATCACAATGAATCTTTTTCTCTCCTTGTTCCATTTTTCCTGAGAGGGGCTTGAAATTCATCTAGTATAGGATTTCAAAATCAAATTCTTATGTGTTGGACCTATTAGATTTAAAAACGCAGGCAATCTCTACTCACCCAGAATAACTTGAACCAATGATTCATTTATATACATATATATATATATATAAAACTTCCAAATTTAAAACATTTGAATAATTCAGATGAAAGTAAATTAGTTCCCTTTAAACCACATGATTAATTGATCTAATTATTTTATTTTAAAATCTTGAGATAGTCATTTCTTAGTTCCCATCCCATCTTGCTCTTGAAGGTCTCAGAGCCTTGAAGGCTGGGAAAGGTGCTCAGCAGGGAGGAAGGAAAGAGATGGGGGTGGGAGGGGGAGCTTGCGGGGAGGATCCCAGGCATTCCTTCTCTGGGAGGGAGGTCAAACCAGAAGAATATTTCAGAAAATTGATCAACTAGAGCCTTGAACCTCTCCAGCAGCAGTCCTGCACAGCTGTGGAAAGCTCTGTACAACTACCTAACAACTTCTCCAGGAAAAAGCAGCACAACTGCATGTTGGTAACATTTATCTCTCTTTTAAGGAGACCCAATGGACACTTGATGACACATGATTCACTGGTGAACTTTACAGAAATAGTCTAAAAGGGAGAAGCTGGCCTTTCAGTCAATCAGCAACCAACGAATTAATTGCAATGAGATGGTTCAAACAGTTAGTCACTGCTGAGTTCAACCTGGTTTCCTGTGATGGATGGAGGTGGAGATCCAGTCAGCGAGGAAACAGGAAAAGGTAAGACCAGAAAGAACTAATTATATGGGTCAGGGAGGAAAGGACTACTTTTGTTTCCTAGATTAACTTCTATTTAAATTCATAATTTAATCCCCAATAAGCAGTCCCAGTAGAAAGTCCTTTGGCCCACTGAGACAGGGCCCTTTCTGAGCAATGAAAGGAGATTCTCCCAATAGGAATGTGATGGCATATTTTGGAGATGATCAAGGAAGGAGATAGACTGTATTATGAAAATAATAAATTCCAATATTGTTTAGCACCCATTACCTCACAATTTGTGAGTCAATGTTTATGCAGACTTCTGAGTTCATAAGGTGAGAGTAAATAGAAATAATTACCATTAAACACCAAGCTTTGCAGTCCTCACCCTAAAAGCTATATTTACAGAAGCAATCTTAAGAACCTCTCTGAAGAGCCATTAGCCGAACTGAGGAAAGAGGAGGATCCTATCTGAAATCACTACAACTCAGCAATCACAGCAACATCTCGATGTTGGAAAGAACATAGAACAGCACTGGAATAAGTCATACTGAACAACAATTTTGTAGCTTTCTTTCCCACCAAAGACATGAAGAATTTATTTATTAAGCCACAGTTTCTTTGTTGATAAAAATGGGAATAATAATAGCATTCTTCCAAGATTGGTAGGACAACTAAGAATAGTTTATGTAAAATTCATATCAAAGTGCTAGCACATATTAGAGTTAAAATATATTTAGCTATTACAATGGTGGTCACAAGTAGCCCCTAAAAAGTCCCCATATTCCAGCTGCTTTGTGTTCTCTCTCTTACCTTTCAAATCCATTGGCTCTCTGACAGTATTTAACTTTTTGCCTCATACTTATTTTCACTTCTCTGACCATCTGAAGAATAATTGGGCTCCCTTGTCTGCTTGATTTTTTCATCCCAGCTTTACTCCTTGGTGTTCTGTATCTCCCCTTGGCTCCATGATCTGCAACTAATGGGCAAGTTCCACACAATCCCTACATCTAGTTTAGAAGTGGGTAGTCAGGGAACATCTGTGAAAACTTTATGGATGGACTAGGGTATGAGCTACTTCTTGAGGACAGGCTAAATTGAAGTTGAAAAGGACTGTATGTTTACTTTTCAGTATTCTATATGGACCACCAAGTTCTGTTTTGCATTTGATGTTATAATTCCATGTTCCTTTACTTCAGCATTATGATAGAGCATTTCAGTATTCCAGGAATGGGTGACACCATTGTCAGGGACAAAAGAGTTGCCTTAATTTTTATTGATAACAATCTGTGTTGATCATTTCCTGATGATACGATAGTACCTTGATTCAGAGACTCCTGTGCTAGTGCTATCTTGAGTCCAGTTCCTTTCAAATTGTGATTGGTGGAGCCCTGAAGTACCAAAAAGATAGTGCAGGGCCCTTCCTGAGGAATCTAGAAGGGGAGGGCAAGTCAGGATGCAGGCTGCTTGGCTCCAACCCACGCATTCCACTTTTATTGCTTCATATTGGATTCTAGATAAGATTTTATTGAGAAAATAAAAAGTAATTACACAGCTTGAGAAACAAAATTTAAAGATTCTCTGTTTTATATATGAGGAACCATAATCTAGTCTGTTAGTATGCCCAATATTATACTATCTATTTTTAAACAATTTACATATTTGGCTCAGTGAATACTTATTGAACATCTACTCAGTGTATGGTGTGGTGCTCAGGCTTGAAGATACAAAGAGACAATCCCTGTTCTTGAAGGGGAAATAGCCACAGTAGCAATGATTGCTGGCTGTCTACTCAATATCCCTCCTTCCTTTCTTCCTTACAATGTAAAGGCAAACATCAAGGTGCCCACTTAAAATGTAATATTTCTCAGTTACCACCTGTAGCTAGGGGTAGCCAATAAAAAGTAAGTTAAGCTATTGTGTGAAAATTCCAGGAAAATTCTGTAGAAGGAAACTAATCAGCCTAAGTCCATCTTTTACCCATTACTTTCTCTTCCTTCCTGCTGTCTAATAGGCACATGTAATTGCTGGAGTTCTCCTGGACATGTAGCAACTTAGGCATGGAAACCATGTGCTGTGTCAGTTCAGAAAGATGTAAGGGTCCTAGAAACCTGATGACCTTGAAGTTGCCACACCAGCCCAGGACTGCCCATTTGTGGATTTCCTTCACGCAAATAACGATAAGCCTCCAGTAAACAAAAGTCACTGTTATTATTTTTTAATATTAGATCAAACCTAATCCTAATTGATAAGTAGACAAATAAAGAAAATTCAGGAGGATAATAAGTTATACCAGGGATAGAATTTTTAGAGAACTATGAGGTTCAAATATACCCCCAGACACTAGGGTTTGGGAAAGGTTTCCTAGAGAAGTAATCTCAAAACTGAATCCTGGGGGCGCCTGGGTGGCTCATTTGGTTGAGCGTCTGACTCTTGATTTTGGTTCAGGTCATGATCTCAGGGTCATGAGATGGAGCCCTGCATGGGGTTCTGTACTCAGTGGGAGTCTGTTTGAGATCGTCTTTCTTTCTCTCTCTGCTCCCCACCCCCTGACCCCGCACACTCTCTCTCTCTCAAATATATTCATAGATCTTTAAAAAAATAAGTAAACGGAATCCTGTAAAATGAGTTGGAGTCAGCCAAGCAAAGAGTATGAAAAGCAGGTATCAGGGATGCAGAGCAGTGTATGCAAAACCTGGGGGATGGGGAGGAGGGAGAGAGGATTCAGTGCATTCTGGGAATTTAAAATATTTCAGTGAAGATAGTAGGAAGAGGGCCTGGGTGAGGGAGGGGTAAGTCATGAGAAGGGATCATAAAGTGTCTTGCCTGACTGAAAAGGGAGGCCACTAAAGGATTTCAAGCAGGGAGTAATGGGATAATATTTGGATTTTAGACATATCATTCTAAATTGAAGTGATGGAAAACCAATTAGGAGGCTGTTTTAATAATACTGATAAAAGTGGAACAAGAAAAAGATTAAGAAAAGGGACATCTTAATTTTTAATTTTAAAATTTTAAAATTTTAATTTTTAATTTAAATTTAAATCTTTAATTTTTAATTTAATTTTGGTTGTTGATCAGATTGGATGAAGCAGATGAATCCACAAGAAAGAGGAAGAATCAAGGTTAACGTCTCAGTTCCCAGGTGGATAATTTCATTTGCTGATATGAGTCCAGGAAGAGGAGCAGCCTTGCTCTCTTCAAAAGTCACCAAAAGATGACATAGACCTGCATGTGAGAACACTTGTAAACACCAGTCATGAAAGGTGAGCCTTCTGAGTGAGCTAGCTCATTCTTCGCATGAGTTAGCCACCTTATTTCCTTTTACTTCATCTTGCGGTATCTACCCACTGATCTCCTTCATACGAGATATAGCATAAGGGATATCAGCAACCCAAAGAAGACTTTGGACAGCAGGAACACATTCACCTAACTGTCCAAATTTCATATCAGCTTTCTTGTGCTCAACTATTTACCCACTTTCTCCACAACATACATTCTTTTATATCCAAGAGGGGATAATAGGGAAACTTAGTTTAACCCTAGCCATTGTAATGAGATTAGATTCAAGAAGGAACTGCTAGTGGAGTCTGTACTGCCAAGGTAAAATAATACAAGATTACTTTGGATGGATGCAGAATGAACAATAAGGACAAACACCAAAAGTAGTTATATCCAAACAACTAATATATCTACAGTTCTAGAATCTAAGGAAAGCAGGTAATCAAGCAGTAAGCAAAGAATAATCTTAATATGTTCTTGCTTTATTAATTTCTTCAACAGTTTTGTGTTAAGCGCCTATTGTATTCTCAGAAGCTGGGGATCTAACAGTTGACACAGACTAACGCATGAGTAAATGTGTAATTACAACTTAGGCAAGTACTCTGAAAGTAAGGTCAAATATAATAAAAGAATACAACAGAGGTCTGATTTAGACTGAGGAAGGACCTTGCATCAGTCAAGGCTCAACCATCAATAGCAGAATCTGGGTTAGGCAGCTTAAACACAAAGGTATTCATCAAAGAGTACTAAATAGCTTTCAGAATGAGTGGTTCAGATCCCAGAATGAGAGGCCAGGAATGGTCCCCAAAGCCACACCACAGATGGGGACCATGAGAGGAGCTACTATTTCTGCCAGAATCCGAGAGCTGTTATTCTTGTTGCTGACTTCAGAACCACATTTCCTGGGCTAAGAGCTGCTCCAGAAAAATGGACACATCAAACCCCACTGTCCTTGCCAGTCAACTCAGTTCGGAATTCAAGCCTTCCATGAGTGCTTCTGTTTGGGGAACATAAATCACAGTCAGATTTCAGACAGCAAAGCAAATGAGTAACACAATCAGGAGGCTACACCAAAGGAGGTTGGGGGAGTCATGAACCAGAGAACCGGCATATCTGCCGCAGGTATAAGGGAAGGCCTTCCCAAGGAAACAAAGACTTGAGGGAAGAGTGTTGGCCAGGTGAAGAGTGGGAAGACAAGAATCACAGAGAGAGATCAGCTGACGTGTGGGCCCAGAGGTAGGAAGTAGTTGGCACATCTAGATCTTAACAGAAGGCCAGTGGGCCTGGAGGTTGGCAAGTGAAGCGCACAGTGTTGAGAGGAAGCCAGGGAAGCTGGCCCAGGCCAGGTCATGCAGGACCTCACACAACATGTGAATAGTGTTAACAATTTAAATTTTAAATTTAACAATTTTAATTTTTTTCTCAGTAACATTGGAAGTCACTTAAGAGTTTTAAGGTGAGGATTACTATGATTATATAAATATTGTTAAAAGTAACTGGCTGCTGTGTATAGAATGGCTTTTAAAAGGGATCCAGATTAAAGATGGGGAGAGCCATTGGGAGGCTTCTGCTCTAGACCCAGTGAGTGGTGAAGGGAGAGGGAACAGAGCAAAATGATTCAAAACATCACCTGGAGGGAGCAAATCAACAGGACTTGGAGGGAGGAAGGGAGAGAGGAGACAATGTACTAAGATTTACTATAAATAAGAACTAATTACAGTTGACCCCTGAACATCGTGGGTTTGAACTGCTCAGGGCCACCCACACATGTTTTTGGGGGGATTTTTTGGGTAAGTACTGCACAGTTATGTAAATGTATTTTCTCTTTTTTATGATTTTCTTTCTTTTTTTTAAAAGATTTATTTATTTGAGAGAGAGAGTGAGCAGAGCAATAGAGAAAGAGCACAGGTGTTGCGGAGGGACAGAGGAAGAGGGAGAAGCAACAACAACACAACATTCTGGTTCTATCCCAGGATCCTGAGATTCTGACCTGAGCCAAAAGCAGACGCTTAACTGACTGAGCCACCCAGGTGCCCTCTCTTATGATTTTCTTCATAACATTTTCTTTTCTCTAGCTTACTTTATTGAAGGGATACAGTATATAGTACATGTAACATACAAAATATGTGTTAATAAAAACTGTTTATGTCATCAGTAAGGCTTCTAGTCAACAATAGCTCTTAGTAGTTAAGTTTTGGAAGACTCAAAGTCACCCAGTGATTTTTGACTGTGCAGGAGGAGGGGAGGTCAACCCTCCTAACCCCCCCCCCAATGTTTCAAGGTTAACTACACTACTGCCAGATAATACAGATGCCTTCCCTTCCTCACAAAATGGTAATTCTTACATTAGCATTGTCTTTTAAAGATGAAAGTAGAACCACAACTCATTCATTACTTGGTTAAATTTCCAGTGTATGCTATTTGTTTATGACGTCATATTGACTCTGTGTGGTCTAGTTTCTTTAGTTCACACTTTGTTGTTCTTTTTTGATGTGCTGTGTTTACTATAAATAAAAATTAATGACCGTATTTTAACTAATACCCTTTACACTCAAGAGAACAATTCTAGGCCTCCAGTTTTATTATGTCACATAGGTGCAAAAAAGAAGGAAACAGCAATGAAAAGAAAGAATGAGAAGAGCTGGGTTCAGTGTAAGAGGTGGATGAAAGTCTGGAGGCCATTGTAAAAATAGCAAGCAATTGGGGAACTGGACAGAAACAAGTAAGGATAACATAAAGTGTTAAAAATGTGGGGACTGGGTGGTTGAGTCAGTTAAGCGTCTGCCTTCACCTTAAGTCATGATCCCAGTGTCCTGGGATCAAGCCCTGCATTGGGCTTCCTGCTCAGCGGGAAGCCTGCTTCTCGCTCTCCCACTCCCCCTGCTTGTGTTCCTTCTCTCTGTCTCTCTCTCTTTCCATCAAATAAATGAATAAAATCTTAAAAAATAAATGTAGGGATCTGTTTTGAAGAAAAAAAATAACAAAGTAGCATTTAAATCAGTATATTTCATGCTCTAATGCATGGTATTTCTAGCCAAGACCCTGTTTGTGCATTATTTGTTGTTGTTGTTGTTGAGACAGGGGGGCAGAGAATCTTAAGTAGACTCTACACCCAGTGCAGAGCTGGAACTATGGCCTGATCTTGAAACCCTGAGATCATGACCTGAGCTGAAATCAAGTATGAGGTGCTTAAAATGAATGAGCCGCCCAGGAGCCCCAGTTTGTGCATTGTTAACCCACATAAACATTTCCAGTACTTGCACTTCTCTTTATGAAGAAATGCTACAGATCATTTAGTGCAATGTGAGCAAGGGAATAGGGAGCTAGGCAGCATACCACAAGATCCCATCTCTAAGGTAAGGAAGGAGAGGAGATTAATATCGAAATGCAGAAAATGCAGAGAAGAGATGAGAAAACTAGAGCAATGCAAAAGAGGTAATGGAATAGGAGGCAAGTAAAAATAATCTTAAGTTCCATATATATCTCTTCTATCTCTTCTTACTCTTTTCTTAAAATCCTACAGTCTAGCAGGGTGCCTGGGTAGCTCAGTCGGTTAAGCACCTGCCTTCAGCTCAGGTCATGATCTCAGGGTCCTGGGATCAAGTCCCATATACTGAGTCCCTGCTCAGCAGGGAGTCTTGTTCTGCCTCTCCCTCTTCCTCTGCCCCTCTCCCTGCTCATGCTCTCTCTCTCAAATAAATATGATCTTAAAAGATATGCTGCAATCTAGCTTCTCTCCATTCTGAAACAATTGTAGACTTTGGTGACCTGCTAATTTCTTAATATGAAGGCCTTTTCTATAATTATTTTCTTTCTGTTCCATGTTAAAATTGTTATGTAGATATACCTCTTTTTCCCTAAATTTAAATATTTCACATTAGTTATTATAAAACTAATACATAGTATTTGTAAACAAAAAATCAAATAATTCAAAGAAGAAATGAAAATCACTCGAATTTCCACAGTTCAGGGCAAAAAGCCCACAAACTATTAGATGAACCTATTTCCTGACATTTTCCTTTTCATGGATATACACTTGCAATTTTTATGTAAATGCACTGTACGTACTGTTTTTCTTTTTCTTCAGATTTTATTTATTTATTTGACAGAGAGATGGCGAAAGAGAGCACAAGTAGGCAGAGCAGCAGGCAGAGGGAGAGGGAGAAGCAGGGAGCCGGATGCAGGGCTCCAACACAGGACTCTGGGATCATGACCTGGGCCGAAGGCAGATGTTTAATGGCCTGAGCCACCCAGGCGCCCCCATACTGTTTTCTAACCTACTTTTTAAAAATTTAACAATGTCAGTAAAGTTTTACATTATCGCTCTTAACAAAGTAATGATCTCTTTTTTTAACTGAGCTATAATTAACAGTGGTATATTAGTTTCAGGTGTACAATATGGTAATTCAACAATTCTATGCATTACTCAGTGCTCATCACAAGTGTACTCTTAAACCCCTTCACCGACTTCACCCATTTCATTTATAGTCTTGTACCTATTTCATTGGCTTTTCTTGATAAAACATTTCAGTTGTTTCTACTTTTTTACTGAAAAGTTTCTGAACATAAAGAAAGAAATTGGAATTCTTTGGTCGAAGATATCAGGACACCGATGTCAAAACTGACGGAGCACACCAAAGTAAAACCACACGCCCCCCATTTATGAGTGCTGACGTACCCGCAGGATTACTTTCTTGGTTTTATGAATAGTTGGATCGCTGGACTAAAAAAGATGGGTTTTACATTTGATAAATATTTTAAACATTGTTAGGAAGTTGCTCAAATGTGTATTTCAACAAGAATGTCACCACATTTCCAAAATACTGAGATTTGTGACGTGTTTCACTCTTCAAAATACTCATTGCTAGTTTCATTTCTTTGATTACTGCTAAGGAGGAATATCCTTTCAAATATTCATTGGTCATTTACACTTTTCCTTTCTTAATACCTTTCAATGCCTTTTCCCTTTTTCCTATCATGGTGTGTATATTCTTCTTTTTTTTTTTTAAGATTTTTTTTTTTAATTTACTTGACAGAGAGAGAGAGATCACAAGCAGGCAGAGAGGCAGGCAGAGAGAGGAGGAAGCAGGCTCCCCGCTGAGCAGGGAGCCCGATGCAGGCCTAGATCCCAGGACCCTGAGTTCATGACCTGAGCCGAAGGCAGAGGCTTTAACCCACTGAGGCAACCAGGCGCCCATGGTGTGTATATTCTTAAATTTATTGTTAATCTATTCATTAAAATTAGAGAAATTAACTCTTTACCTATTATATATGTTGCAAATATTTTTCCTGGCTCCTGAGGTTATTTTCAAACTCATGCATTGTATTTCTGCAGGTCAGAAGTTCTCTCTTCTTATTTTGTCAAGATCTATTCATCTTTGATTTTATGTTTTTCTTCTTTTTCTTTTTTTTTTTCTTTCTCTTTGTCTCCCCCACTCTCTCCCTCATACATGAGTGTATGCGATATGCTTGCAAGCTTGGAAGGAACTTCCTCAACAATATATACAATTTTTGACTTATGCATTGTCTAATAATTTTAGGATTTAATTTTCTACAAACATTTGATCAACTCAGAACTTGTTGGGGATGTTTTATTTTTCTAAGTGGCTCCTCAGTTATCATTTCACCATCTTTTTTGCATGATTAATCCTCCGCCCTCCCACATGATTTCAGATGTCATATTTATCACACTGAATTCTCATATAGATAGGTTTATTTCATGACTTTTAGTTTTATGTATAAAATATATACCATGAGTGTGTGGTGTGAGGTATGACCCATATAATCCTTTTTAAAAAATCAGAAATAAAAAGTGAGTTTTACCAAATGCTTCTTGGGGAAATCACTGGGGATAATAATATCTACCCCCTCCCCATGCTCATTATAATCATGGTCATTTATAGCAATAGATTGTCTAGCATAAATTGCCTAGCATTCTTAGAAAGTATATTTATGATCATGAATTTATGAGACTTTCCATGTTTTCCTGGACTGTAATTGCTAACATTTTATTTAGGATACTTACATGAATCTTTATAAGAAAGACTGGACTGAAATTTTATTCTTCTTTGTTTTCATTGAAAAATGCTGTTTTCGAGTTTTGCTGAATTCATTTAAAACATGGTGGAGATTGTTTTCTTTCCTTATGCTCTAGAGCAGTTTAAATCACCTAGAAGTTATCTGTGGCTAGGAAAGTTATTCTACAATTTTCTCCTTTCCTTTTTTTCTTGACTCAAGTTTCATATCTTATATTTTCCTAGAAATTTGTGTGTTTAGACCAGCTTTCTCACTTATTATAATGTTGAGTGTAGGGTTTATTTTCATTTGTTAATATCTTTTCTAATATGATACGACCTTTGCTCATTTTTATTTTAGCTCATAATTTATATATTTTTTAGCATTTCTAATAGGCTATTCTTGAATTTATCCTTTTAGTCATTTTTAGCCCTCCTTTTTGGTATGGTTACTTCCCTATATCTATTTTGTTGAACATTTTCTGTTTTGGGGGTTGAGTATTGATATATTTATTTTTTTCTTATTTAATAATGAAAAAGTTTAAGGTTATGGGTTTTCCCAAGCACATCTTTGGATTCATTATATGTATTATGTAGATTTTTGACAATATTTTTTTCTTTTTACATTGTGGCTTTGTACTCCTTTTTGACTCAAGAGTTATTTAGAAAATACTTTTTAAATTTCCAAGGGTTTGAGTGTTCATTTTAATTTCCTAGTTTATTTCTAATTTTATTGTACTATAATAAAATTTGTCTCTACTGTGTCTATATGTTAGAATTTGTTGACATTTCCTTTCCTGACTAATAAACAGATAATTTATGTAAATGTCTCACAAGCCTTTGAAAAGAAGATATATTCTCTTTTGAAATGGTATAAAGTTAGATACATATTTATATTACTCAGAACCTGATTTTTTTATCTTTACTTTGTAAATGTCTCACAAGCCTTTGAAAAGAAGATATATTCTCTTTTGAAATGGTATAAAGTTAAATACATATTTATATTACTCAGAACCTGATTTTTTTATATCTTTACTTTTTTTTCTTGATCAGTGAAAAATTGAAGTGTTTTAAAGTTCTTTTGGTGTGTATCTCTCTTTCTCATTATTTTTTACGTTCTTATTTTTTATTTTATATTTCCCAATTAGATTTTCTTCCATTCTCTTCTTTACCTGGTTACTCAAAACAAAAAATTGAAGAGTTTCCTCATCCAATTCAATTTTAAGTCTTACTAAAGCTACCTCCATACAAATTTCAAAATCCGTCTACTTCCCACTGTCTTTACTAACACTATGTTAGTCCAAGCCACTTATCTCCTGCATGGATTACTGAAATCAGCCCTCCACTAATCTTCGGAGTCCATTCTTGAGTCTAACATGGAAGTCAGAATGAACTTCCTTGCTCCTCTGCTTAAAACCTCACAACAGCTTTCCATCCAAACTTCACTTAGAGTAAATCCACATTTTTGATTCTGCTCACAAAGTATGTAGATTAGACCTGACCTATCCCAGCACCTTCTAGCCGCAATGGCCTTCTGTCTCGTCCTCAGACAAGACAAGCTCACTCACATATTAGAGTGTGTGTACTAACTATTCCACTTTCTGGAATGTTCTTGTCCTCTTTTGTGCATGGCAGTTTCCTTCTTGTTATTCAGATCTTAGCTGAAATTAGCAATGTTTCAGAAATCTCTGATCTGATAGATACTTATTATATTACCCTATTTTACTTCTCTCTACAACACTCAATATTGATCATTTTATCTGGAGGTGTTTATTTATTAATATCTTTCTGTATTCCATTAGAAACTTTTTGAGAGCAGGAACATTGACTCTCTTTTTAAATTGCCCAGTAACAGAAAAATGTTGTCACATGGTAGATAGTCAAAATTTGTGGAATGGATGAAAGAATTAATTCCTTTTTTAAAAAAGATTTTATTTACTTATTTGAGAGAGAGGGAGAAAAAAAAAGTGGCAGAGGGAGAGGGAGAAACAGGGAGCCCCACATGCNAACTTTTTGAGAGCAGGAACATTGACTCTCTTTTTAAATTGCCCAGTAACAGAAAAATGTTGTCACATGGTAGATAGTCAAAATTTGTGGAATGGATGAAAGAATTAATTCCTTTTTTAAAAAAGATTTTATTTACTTATTTGAGAGAGAGGGAGAAAAAAAAAGTGGCAGAGGGAGAGGGAGAAACAGGGAGCCCCACATGCGGCTCAATCCCAGGACCCTGGGATCATGACCTGAGCTGAAGGCAGAAGCTTAACTGGGTGAGCCACCCAGGAGCCTGAAAGAATTAATTCTGTGCGAAAAGCACAAGACAAATATACTTTCATAAGATTATAATGATAACAAAAATAACTCTGTCCATTTTAATGCCTTTTGTCTTGAATTCAAGTTTGTCTGAATTTAGCACGAGGACATCCTCTTCTGTACATAATGGAGTAACAGGAATGGGGACTAATCTCCCACATTGTTCAAATAGCAAACCATACAAAAATATGTGAAGCAATAGTTTTCAGGCATTGAACAACAAACAACACAGGATAGTGATTTGTAAGAGAAGGAAAACAAGTGAATTTAGACCTATGAGTGCTCCAGCTTATAGCAAGTTTCTGGACAGTACCAGAAAGAAGACGAACCCAGAGCCCAGCAGTCTTGCTGAGTTGAAGAAACAGAGTTTGCAGTTTATGAAAGCCAGGATGAAAAGAATTTTCATGGCAGATATTCAGGATGGAGAAAGATGCACAGAAAGAGTCTGGAAGATTTGCTGAAGGGTCCCCTCAAGTTTTTGGCTCAATGTTGATATGCACCTGGGTATTAGAAAACAGCCCAAGACTTAGGAAAGAACCACTGGAAAGGAATAAGCAGAACAATCCCCAGAGCTCAAACAGGGCCAACTATAGTTTGTGCTCCCACCAGCCAAGGAGAAAGGCCTTCTAATACACAGAGCATTTATCAGTCTTCATGAAAGCATTGCCTCAGTGGTGAGGCCAAATTCGTCCTAGACTAGAGGCTGTCCAGGACTTGCTCTGACAAACCTTAAAAGCAAAATATGAAAGGATTCATGGTTTCCAAGTGATTTACTGAGACCCAGAAAAAAGCCCCTACCCTAAAAAAGAGAGAGATTCGGCACAAGAGATAGGAAGAAAACAATATCCAATATCCAGTCAAAACCTAACGTGCATACAAAGAGCCAAGAAAATATGCTCTGTAATTAGGAGAGGGAAAGTCAATAGAACAGCTCCCCAAATGACATAGATAATAAAATTAAATAAGAGCATTAAGACATTTATTTTTAAAATTTCCATGTGTTCAAGAAGGTAAAGGAAACCATGAACATGACGAGAGGAATGAAGGATGTGGAAAATATCCAAATCAAAATTCTAGAGATGAAAACGGATACTGTAATTCTAGATTAGATGCTGCCGAAGAAAAATGGGGGAACTTGCAGGCAAAGTAATAGAAACTACCAAAATGAAATGGAGAGAAAAAAGACAACAAAAGTTAGATTTTCAGTGAACTGTGTTATACAGCCTAACACATGCATATTTTTAGTCCTGGAAAAAAGGGGGGAACAGAATAAAATATTTGATGAAATAATGGCCAAATTTAATGAAAAGCCCAAACCCAAGATTCAAGAAGCTCAGTGGGCCCCAAGAAGAAGAAACATGAAGAAAACTAGGTCAAGGCACATCATAAACAAGTTGTTGACTGTAGCATTCTTCCTACTGGTTTCTTGTTTAATTTTCTTTGGACCAATTTTTATTTTCAAACTTTCTGAAACACTTATTTTCAGTATCTTCTCTGTGGATTGCACATCACTTTTAGTGCTTTGAATAAGAATCATTACCTCTTAAAAGACTTTCATTTGTAATTATTACTAAACAGTCATATTGGGTTTTCCATCCTCCATCTTATTTTTGTTTCTTTTGTTTTCTATACTTTGCTATATAATCTCTGTTTTGTTTTTCTATACCCCCGTAACTGTGTCATTGATATTCTCAACCCTTACCCCAAATCCACACACATTACCCTAGTCATCTACAAGATACAGACTCTAACATTTTCCATTAGCAGTTGCCTTTACAAATGTATGTCTCTCCACTTATAATCTTCAGAGTAATGATACATTTATTCATTTTTACCATGAAAGATAAAGAAATTAAAGCAATTTTATTACCTTGCACTTACCAGTAGTCATTTGTTTAGCCCCTTAGCCTGTCCATTTGTGAATTCCTTATTTTAATGCATTCTCTGTGTGTGTGGTCCAAATAAACTTTTTTAGACCAGAAACATTTGGACTTTTTGAATTATTATTTGAGTCTATTTTCCTAAGCTTTGACATATGAAAAACTTGATTAAATATTTAATTCTTGGTTCACAATTTTATACTCAATATTTGTTAATAACATTGTTCTATTGCTTTCTTTTATTTAAAATTTCTAGCAAGAAGTCTGATGTAAACTTGTTTACCTGCATAATGAATAGTCGTTTTAAATAATGAAGATCAATAATCCACCAGGATAAACTTTCCCTATTTTTCTATCTCCCTTTTTGTCTCTGCCTCTGTCTCAATCTCTTTCTCTCTCTCTCTTTTATGGGCAATGAGACTTTCTGAATTTTAGGATCATGCTAGTTCGTTAAAGTATTTTTATTCTAATATTTCTTTAAATACTTTGTTCTGTTTTTCAGAAAATCAACTATCCATATATTAGATTTTAGTATCTTTTTAAATTTTTTTTAAGATTTATTTATTTTAGAGAGACAGACCAAGGAGTGGGAGGAACCGAGGAAGAGGGAGAGAAGCAGACTCCCCACTGAGCAGGGATCCTGACACGGGTCTTGATCTCATGACCCTGAAATTATGACCCAAGCAGATATCAAGAGTCAGACACTTAACTGATTGAACCATTCAGGCACTCAAATTCTAGTATCTATTTTCCAACTCTCATGAAAAAAATTTTTCCTTGGAATTTTTAAAATTAAGTTCTCTGGTTTGTTACTGATTCTATTTTTTACATTGCTAATATGTGTTCTGGTTTAAAATTTATCTTCGTATTTTGTAACAACATTGATTTTCTGCATTCTTAGTAGTATTGTTTTTAGTTAATATATCAATTAATCATTTTATACCAAATTTTTTTTATAGTTTGTATCAAAAAATGCCACATTTTCTTTAGTTTTCTTTCTTTTTTTAAAAGAGGTGGGGGAGGGACTAAGGAAGAAGGAGAGAGAGAATCTTCAGCAGGCTCTACACCCAATGTGGAGCCCAAGGTGGGGCTTGATCCCATGACCCTGAGATCAACAACAGAGCTGATATCAAGAGTCAGATGCTTAACTGACTCAGCCAGGTACCCCTTCAATTTTCTTGATAATACAGAACTGTTATTGTTTAGAAATGTCTCTCATCTTAGGAAATACTATGTTGATTTTAGGCACTTTTTTCTTTTTTCTGTAATAGATTTTCTGTCATGTTTTCGGTCTCTCTGCTCTCAGCAGTAACAGTACCAGTTACCACTATTCGTACTGCTACACTACTCTGCTTACCACTGCCACGACCGTTGCCAAGGCTACTCCTTCCAACACCACCACCAGAAGTTCATCCTTTCTCATCTCATTGTTATTCTTTTCTAGGTCCTGTATCACTCAAAATACTATCAGGATGCAACACTCAATTCAGAAGATTGAAGAAATTTTTGTGTAAGTAGACCTTAAAGAGACCAACAACACTGGGCAAATCTTACCACTCCATAGGCCTGAAGAAGTAAGAGGAAAAAATTGTGTTACTAGAGAGCCCCATGGGGGACCAAAGGGAGAATACGCAGCAGAGTCACATGCTGAACACCTTAAATATAATCCCCACAGTGAGATCGGTGTTACTCTTACTTGAATTTTATCTCTAAGGATACAAAGCATTGTATAACTTGTCCAGAGACACAAAGCTAAAAAGTTGTCAATCTCAGCTTCCTAGCCATCTCTGACTTCAATGTCCAGATTCCTACCTTCTGCAATAATAACTTTTTTTTCTCAAATCCTTATTGAGCTCCTTCTATAGCAGGTACTGTTAGAGGTATTGACCAAGAATAATGAACAAACCAACATGATACTTTCTTTCATACAACTTCCTTACCTTTGACTAAGGGAAGACTTAAATGTTCTGCTCTTTTCCCTAAAATAGTGTGGGAGACATCTTCTTGACTCCCTTCAGACCTTCCTCTTCGTGAACAACATAGAGGTCTGAGTGTTATCAGCATTGGCTCATTCATTTTCCTGAGGACCAAAGGAAGGGAGTTAGGGACTTAGGCAGAAGAGATTTCTCCTGCTGTTTCTCTCAAAATTGTTGGAACTCAGGCTCACATCCAGTAAGCCTGGTTGAGGGCCCAACTGGTACAACAACAACACCTACGGTGTTTCTGGGAAATGGTTTGTTCTCCTGCTTCAGTGTGTTCATCCGTGGGTGAAAAGTCAACCAGACTGACACACTACGCTCCTGATTTAAGGTCCTTGAGTATTTGGTCATTTGTTGTCTGAAGTTTGTTTCACAACAGACCTGCTTCTAAATCTTAGTCTACCGAAATGAGAAGTTGCTTAGCTTAGAACTTTTTCTTCAATTCTGGCTGAACTGCAATTGAAGAATTGGCTCAAGACAAAATAATTCTGTTCTTTTCCACAGTTTGTTCATGCATATAGCCCGTGCCTCTCTAGCTGGTGGATATTACTGGGGTCTTTCGTATTTGTTTGTTTGCTTATTTTTGTTAACACCTTAACTCCTGCAACACTTGCAGAAATGCCCCTTGCTGTACTGTGCTGTGAAACTATACATTAGATTGAACTTGTGTCTTGGTAATAATTGTTGGATTCATAGTATGAGGTTAAGACCTTTATAAAGGTCAATATAGATCATTTTTGTTGCTCTTTTTTTTTTTTTTAGTTCTTTTGGTTAGCTTCTCTGCTGTGAAGGAGTAGAACTCTTGTAAATGTGTCCTTTGCCTACAAATTTCCCATACATGTTTGAAAAAATACATGTTTCAGAGAGAATTTGGCTATAGCAAATAAAAGAAGAAGAACAAGATCAAATTCCCCTAATAGGTGACTAAATGAAGAAGAAAATAAGGAAGTTAGGTAAAAGAGTTATTTTAAAGTGAGTGGGTTCTGATTTTCTGTTCTTAAATTTGAAATGAAAATAGGATGTTAAGACAGAAACTGCATAGAGCTGCAAACATGGCCTTGTACTCAAACTCCCATGGCGGCTTCAGTAAGAAATGGGATAAATAGAGCACATTGAGGGAGGAGTAGAAACCCTGGGAGACAGTTCCAGAGGAGGAAGAGGAGCTGGATTTAGCAGAGGAGACAGAACGATAACTGATGGAGTGCTGCATAATAAGGAAAATGTGTTTCCTTTTCAGTGTTTTTTATTGGGTTTAATATCAAGAAATCCTTTATCTTGGGTTACAGATTTTTCCTGCCATCACTGATGTTTCTTCATTCTCTACACTGTATGTGCTTTATCTATCCCAATTAATTTAGACACATTTCCATTATTAAGATTACATATAGATAAGGTAGGAATTCCAACTGGATATCCTTATCAGAGCAAACCTAGGTATTATGTGATAAAATCTCCATCATGAAGTGAATGCTAAAAAATCATTTTCATAGGAAATGTCCTTTTATTATAGACAAATTTATGCTCAGTGATTAGCCCAGGTGTCTGAGTCCTAAATTAAAAGGAATTTTCATGCTATTTTTCATTTGATGATGAGATAGCTTTCATGCTGTTAATTCTCCTCCAGTAGCAATAGTTACAGCCAAGGTCTGCTGGTCACAGATGTACTCCCCTACTATCAGACCTCTATTCATTTATTCAACGTACCTTAATGAAGCCTCATTTGCTATGTGCTAAAAAACCATTTAAAAATAACATCCAAGAGCCTCTATCTTCAAGGAGATCACTGTTTAGGGATTATTTTTAGTCATTAGAATCAATTTTTTAATTGCTTTCTTTTTACTAAAGTCTTTTGATACCTCTAGAACCTATGTGCCAATGTAGAAATAATCATCATTTTCAAATGAAAAAAATCTAACTGATTTATTCAAAGGGGAAAAGAAACATGTCATGAGGAATAAAGGAATTACCTTTCAAATGTTTCTCTCAGAAGCTATATCTGGCTTGAATGGAGTCATCTTTGAAGAATATTGGCCTTGAGTCAGAATACTCTTCGATGGTTGAGAATAATTTTCAAAAATTATAATGAATGATTATTAAGTGAGTCAATAATATAGACCCTCCTTTTGTCTAGTACGGTGCTAGATAAGAGGGATTTTTAAAGTAATTATGACATAAATTGAGAACGGGAAGTAACAGATGAAGTAAGCTGAAATACACTACACAATACTCAATAATTTACAAAGCATAACCATGAGCAGTACCTTATTTGATTATATACTCTTCTCTCTTTTGAACTGGCATAAATACATAGAGCAGACAATCGGGACTGATATAGTGGGACAGATTAAAATATTACAGAGGACACGGAAGGGAGAAACCAACGTGGACTGGAGTATTAGGCAATGTACTGTTATTTACTTTATCATTTTAAAATCCATTTTCCCAGCAAGGTGATACAGATGCTTCAATACTCATTCTTTAACTCAGTTGTAGTGTAGGTTTGAATGAACAATTAAGAGGGGAGAAGACATTATTAAAGGCAGGTGGATAGGAAACAAATAATTCCTGTTAAAATCACCACTGAAAGGAATACAAAGGAGAGGTGAATATGTGGCCTTTCTTTCACAGCCACTCCCTCATTTTTACTAAACCCACTGCCTGGATTCCTCTGTGCACTGAACATGTTGTGGGCCAAGTCTAATTTCTCATGGATGTTGTGTTCTGATCATAACTCCTGCCAGAAATTTGGGGAAATGTTGTTCAGATCAACCTGGACAACAATTATGTGCTCTGTGCACATGTTTAACTAAACCAGTGATCAGAAATGACACTTTGCTGCAAAATGGCAAAGTTGGATAGGATGAGTGAACATTCCCTGGGTTTCTTTAATCATCTTCGGGCCAAACAAAATAACTAAATACACATGTGTACACAGCTGAAGCACTTTTAAATGCCTTTTACATGTTTTTGTGTTTTTGAAATTTTCCCAAGGCAGCTTGAACAAACCATTGCATTTAAATGGCGATGGGGATAGGTACTAAAACGCCAAGGTGTCTGTGTTCATAACAGGTCTCCCCCAAACCTCCCTTTTTCCTTCTCCTACCTCTACTTTTCTGTGTTACATCGTGGGCCTCATGTATGCAGGTCACTGGTGAAGGTCAGAAGAGATCACCATGGGGAAATCGGAGAACGATAAAGGGAATCTTACTATTTCTCAGCTCTTGTGTGTAGAAACACTTTCTACTTCTTCCATCAAGGGGGCATATGGGTCAGACTCTGCCCTCTTATTTGAACTTGATCCTGACAAGTGATTTAGACAAGACAGAAAATGGAGTTTATTTGAGCAGATGTATGTCTTTTTTAAATGCCCACACACAATACCAGTACATTTAAAACTTAAAATTAGCATATAAACTGCACACAGTAGTGTCTTATGGCACTCTACTTGAGAAACACAGAACCAACATAAAATAGCCAGTGGATAAATAAAAGATTGTGTGGTAATTAACTGCTAAATTGTGAATTAAAAGCAATAAATAACCAACAATATTATATTTATTTTATCTCCTATATAAATAATACTTTTTAAAAACATTTTTATTGGAATAACTATTCTACTCTCACATTTATCACTATCTTCCAGAATGAAAACCATCCAAATTTCAACATACAGGATTCAGCTGCAACAGCTGTACCACCAAAAAAACCCAGCAAATACAAACCTAAGATGAACATACTTGGCTTAAGAGCATTTTTCTTCATTATTGGCTTTTGGTTGTTGTTATTTTGGCTGAATTTGATTTGGACAAATGACTTTCACCATCTCAAAATTTCTAACCCCTTCTCAGAGTCTCTGAGTGAAAATAGAAAAAGTAAGAGGTAATTCAAAGTCAATAAAATAGTAAAAGCCAAGCAATTCTGAAGGGAAAATAAAACTTTTTATAAACCAGGAGAAGGAAAAAGGCAAGATAGTATAGAGAAACCAACAATACAAACCTGAAGTAGAAGAAAAAATAATAAACTATATCATGCTGTTACAAAAATAAAATAAAGTCAAATAATTGGCATAATATCAAAAGAAACGAAATCTTGCCATTCGCAACGACATGGATGGAACTGGAGGGTATTATGCTGAGCGAAATAAGTCAATCAGAGAAAGACAATTATCATATGATCTCTCTGATATGAGGAACTTGAGGGGCAGGGTGGGGGGTTGTGGGGGGTAGGGAGGGAAAAATAATGAAACAAGATGGGATGGGGAAGGAGACAAACCATAAGAGACTTCTAATCTCATAAAACAAACTGAGGGTTACTGGGGGGTGGGAGGGTAGGGATAGGGTGGATGGGTTATGGACATTGGGGAGGGTTTGTGCTTTGGTGAATGCTGTGAAAGATGTAAGCCTGATGATTCACAGACCTGTACCCCTTGGGCAAATAATAAAAATAAAAAAAAAATAATAATTGGCATAAGGAAATTAGAAGGAAAAGGAGAAATTCTAGAAAAAGATACTCTGTGTGGTGGAGAGAGTTGCACAGGAGACAGAAGACATGGGTTTCAGCCTCACCCACTGCTAACTGGTTCTGAGACTTTGGGCAGATTGCATCTTCCTGGGTTTCACTTCCAACTCCGTAAAGTCACTTTGCCTCAAAAGTATAAGATCACTTCAATTTCTCCAGTTCCTTGAAAGAAGACATTTTTGCCTCTCTTTGTTTCTTCTTTTGCTATTGTTTACTACCAAAAACTTAAAAATAATGAACTTGCTACATTAGACTGATTTAAATAACAAAGTATTAATTTAATACTGCCTGTTTTGACACATGAAAAGATGTTCAACATCACTCATCATCAGGGAAATGCAAATCAAAACTACAATGAGATACCACCTCACAACTGTCAGAATAGCTAAAATAAAAAATACAAGAAATGGTAAGTGTTAGTGAGGATGTGGAGAAAAAGGAATCTTCATGAACTGTTGTGGGAATGCAAACTGGTGCATCTACTATGGAAAACAGTGTGGAGTTTCCTCAAAAAATTAAAAAAGAGTTACCCTATGATCCAGTAATTCCACTACTGATATTTACCAAAGAATACAAAAGTACTAATTCTAAAAGATATGAATACCCCTATGTTTATTGCAGCATTATTCACAATAGTCAAAGCATGGAAGCGATCTCAGTGTTTCATTGATAGATGAATGGATAAAGAAGTGGCATTTATACACAATGGAATATTACTCATCCATAAAATAGAACAAAATCTTGGCATTTGCAGCATCATGGATGGATATAGAAGGTATAATGCTAAGTGAAATCAGTCAGAAAGAAAAATACCATATGATTTCATTTATATGTGGAATTTAAGAAACAAACCACATGAACAAGAGAAAAAGAGACAAATAAAAAAAAACAGACTCTTAACTATAGTGGACTAACTGGTGGTTACTAGAGGGGAGAGGGTGGGAGGATGGGTGAAATAGTTGAATGGGATTAATAGTATACTTATCATTATGAGCACTGAGAAATATATATAATTATTGAATCACTATATTATATACCTGAAACTAGTATACAACTGTATGTTAGCTATACTACAAATTTTTAAAACTCAGAATTAAAAAAAAAAACCCTGTTTTCAGGTTTAAAATAGTTAACAAGTAGGGTAAGTAAATGAGTCCTTGTTTCTCTAGGTCTAATTTCTTTTAACTATTCACAACCTCCCTGAATGTATATGGGGTACACCAAGAATGTCTGATTGACATGGTATCCCCAGAATACTTAATATTTTTTTTAATGCTCTGTGTCTAAAATGAAGGCAAGAGAAGTGAGGGAGATTAATTTGTCTGTGGTGACCAAAGATCAAATACAGACTAAGAGCTGTGCTTATATAAAGACAAAAGAAATTATCAGGGCATGTTTATGGTTTGTAAATGTATTACTTCTACTTTGCTTTTAAGTATTTCATCTAGTGTTTCCATTTTGATTATAATTCATGACCAAAATGAGAAAATCCCTACTAGAGTGCCTGCCACATGATAAATATTCAATAAATATTAACTTTTTATTATTAACTTCAAAGTGTGTTTGTATTTCACAGCTTTTATTTTTCAAGTGAAAAGATAATTTAGCAAAGGCACATTCATGCATTAGTAGTAAAAGTAGAAACCATTAAAATAATAATGAAACAAGATTAGGAAAAGGAAGGAGACATGGTTATATAAATTTTTTGAAATTTTTTCTTCCAAATATTTAAATTCTAGTTTATAAGTTGTTATTAAAAGGTATTTTTGCCATTATTTGTTCTACTCCCCATTCTGTCAATAATTAATGTCTACACACACACACTTTAGAAATACATGTCTATAGCAGGAAGGAATAATTTTAAAAAATCATGAATTAAAGTTTGATTTATCACAAAAGGAAATCTTTTTGACACTACATTCTCTATCAGCATATGTAAAAAAAGGTTTATTTTATGTTTTTGTTTGAAGGGTCATTTTCCATCCCCATTATATTCAGAAGAAAATGGCAGTGCTTCTTTTGTGAACAAAAAGCTTTAAAAATAATAATAGAATACATGAAGACCTTTCAATGTATAGAATTTTCTTCCATCATGGGGGACGAGTTGGTAGAGTGAGAATCACAACTTGGGAGAAAAATCGTGCTCTGACTTGAAAAAGAAGATCATGACAGGTTAGGATGTTTGAGAAAAATTAAGTGTCCTGATCTTTATTCATGAATTTTGGTCATAAAAAATGAAGATGTGGAACCACTAAGGCAGCAAAACATGATTCGAAATCATCCCTTAAATTAATAGACAGAATAACCAAAAGCCACTTCTGTCTTTAAAATAGTTCCAAGAAGGACTGAATAGCTAGAGCATTTCAGAGACAGGAGCACTGAGAAGGCATTCAGCATTATCTAACTGATGTATTTAGTTTAGAGAAAGAGAGCCTATTAAACACAAAAGTACTTAAAATATTAATACATCAAACTTCCAGGCAACTATAAACACATCAAGTGCTAATGCTTTGCAGTACTAAAAGCAAATACATGAAAGAAAGATGGAGATCAATATTACAGAAGAATGTGGGAGTCTGAAGAAGGACTAATCAATGTTGACACAGTTGAGTGTAGTTATGAGAAAAGAGCCACATAATACTCTTCTTGCTATTTCTTTAAATATTACTATAAAGTTTACTCATTTGGTTCATAGCTGAGAGTCTTGTATATGGCAGGCACTATGTTGGGTAATAGGAAAATGTCGATGACTTGAAGTTTCCTATCCAAATGGAGTTCAACTTTTGTTGACTTAAAAAAGAAAACAAACAGAAATGAGTCATTAAACTACTGAGTTATGGGAGTTACACACATCCAAGGTTGGTATAGAGTGCAGTGGAAACCCAGGGCAGGAACCCCCACACTGTGTGGGAAGGGTGGAGAAGGCATCTCAAGTGGGCCAAATCTGAGATGGGCCTTGAAAGGTGATAAGGTTTCTAGGCAGAGAAAAGGGAAGAGGGGATATTCCAGACAGAATAAACAGTGTGAACAAAGTGCAAAAGAATGAAAGGGCAGAGACTGTTTGGGGAAAGGTGAAGGACCCATCAGGAGCACTGTGAGGAGACCCCAGCCTGGCCGTGGGGCTGCTTGCTCAGTCAGAATTGCAGGCACAGTAAGGATAAGGAAATAAAGTTATTCCAGAACTAGCTGAGCAGTGCAAAATCAATAAAGTGACTGCAGTCCCTGTATTATTTGTAATGGTCAATGAACATAGATCCAGATTGATTTAAAAATGCACGAAACAAGAAATTATCTTATAGCAAACACTAAGGATTAATGAAATATAGATGCTTAGTCCAGAGAAATAAATGTGGCAATCAACATGGAAAAGGGTCCAAATTAGTGATGTGCTACTTGTTTTCCTTTGCCCCAAATACTATTCAAATAGGTACATTGTCTAGATATTATCATATTCTTCCCATCCTTCACAACATGTATGTGTACACATGTATACACACAAGGGATAATGCAGAACTACTTGGGACTCACTGAAAGACATCAAGGTAACTATTTAGCTGGTAAAACTTACATGACGTCTCTCTTGTTTCTATTTCCAAAGGAAAAACATTTCACCACACTCACAAACTACATGTGTTTTCTCCATCAGTAAATACATGTCATATGTCAAAATAAACTGGCCAAGAAAGTGTAAATAAATGATTCAGTACAATCCCATTACCAGTACTGGAAGAAACAGAATATAAAACACAGAGTACAACTCCTACAAACTGTGAGTCAAGAACACCATGTTTTCACAAATGGGTGGTACGTGCGGTAATGAGAAATGGGGGGTGGAGAGAAAGCTCTAACATCGCTAGGTGCCATGGTACCCTGTGGACTCAGACTCCCGTAACATAGGGGATGCCCTGCTTTGGGGTCTGTCTCCTCCACATGGATATGCTCCTCAAAGGACAAAAACAACTTAATATTCACCTTTTACCTCAATACCCAGCACAACTTAGACACCAAACAAATCCAGTGGACTGAATCGACTTATAGAACCAATAGGAGAGTCAAGAACTGTGATAAATAAGGTCAGAGGAGCAAAGTGTCACTGTTCACCGTGTCTGAGAAATGATTAAATGGCTCTAAAAAGTGAGACACTGCAGTCGTCCACAGGAAGCCCAGACAAGAAAGAGCGGAGAGGAGAATGAAGAGGAAGCGCTGTCAGTTACAAGGGCAGGAGCTCTGTTGGGGAAGGGATCTTTGCTTCAGCCACGGTAGACAAGAAAATACTATTCAGTCCACTGACCAAGTTTCTAGGCATGCATTACATTATATTCTGGATATATTTTTGTGACACTCTCAGTTGAATTTGAATTTTTTTTAACACCACTCCTCTGACTTTATTAGTCATGGGAGTTGTCATCATACAACACAGTGCCTGGCATATCATGGATATCACAAAAATTATTGAATAAATATGTTTGAGTTTTTCCTCTCAAACTGGCTATTATTAACCATAGTCTACCATTAACTGTATCTGGAAACTGGCCACACGTCATTCTTGACTGAGCTCAAGCCAGGGCAATAAAAACACTACCAGTACTGTTAACAACAACCACTGCCAACATTCTGATAGTGGCCAGACCCTGTTCTACGTTTTTCATATGCATTAACTCATTTGGTCCTCACTAATAATCTGTGGATCACTATGATTATTGTCCTAATTTTGGAGAAGATGAAACTGAGGCATAGAGTGATAAGAGTGAGGGAAATGTGAAGAAAATGTAATGGTTCCTCCTCCCCCAGACTCACTGACGAAGACCCGGCTGTTAATTACAAAGTCACAGGGAGAATGGATTCATTATTAGTTAGAGGTCACCCGTCTATGAGGGGTGACCAAGAGTGGAGGGTGTGGAACAAAGAAAGTGTGCCAGATGCAGGAGCTGGAAATCCTCCTCGGATGCAGTGAGAAAAATCAGAAACAACGCTGGTTTTTTCTGGTGTTGTCAGAAAGACCCGATGTCAGAAAGATGTAGCAATTTCGAAAAGTCACAATTCTACGTAGAGAAGTCAGGCTTAACTGCCCCCATTTGATGGAGGAAGGAAAAGTACCAATATCTTGTCAATGTGACAGCTCCTCAGCTCTGGGGTTTGGCATCGCAGCTGAGGGAGTGCTGGAATGCATTGCCAACTCGCAGGGACAGAACTAGACTAAGCGAGGGCTTACTGACACAAAGTAGATTTAACCTTTTTCAAGTCGTGTATTTAATGCCCTTTGGAGTTTGAAAGCTCCTGGTTTCTCAGATTCAGACATTTATACAGTCAAATTTCAAATGCATTATTGAAATTCAGGTCAACTTTTCAAGTGGCTTATGAGATTACCCACTTCAATTCAAACACCTACCCTCTACCATGGAGACCTGCGCAAGTCAATGAATTCTCTTTATATCTAGAAAAGAACGAGAGTAATTACACATTACAGTTTTATTGATCTAACAGGTAACACATCTAATAAATAAATGAAGTTTGTGGCAGGGTCAGGGGACTCTTCCGGCCTGGTAATTAACCAGAATTTAGTTTTCTAAGGTGATGATACAGGGAAAGATGAGGCTTTAACCTTCTAAGTTACTTGGAATCCATAAATCTTCAGAAGCTCTAAGCAATGGTCTCTGTGCATGGTTTTTTTGTTTGTTTTTTTGTTTTGTTTTTTGTTTTAAGGGGAAAGAATATCCTTAGCTTTTGTTTAATTGAAGCAGTCAGGGATGTAGAAAAGATTAAGTACTACAGGTATAAAGGTAATAAATTAGAATTAAGAAAATATTCCACAATTTAATTTACTGAACTTTCCACACTGAACCAAAGGAATACCAAAAATCCTTTTCACCAGAGACGTTAACTGATCATTAGTACTCATGCTCTTTCCTTAGAAAACATACATTTGTATTCTAGTGGTATACATCATAATAACCAGAGAAAAACCCGGCCCTGTCATCAGATCCTGAGGTTCAAATCCCAGACCCACTTCTTGGGGGCATAATAAACCAAAAAGTTACCTAACATCTCTCTTGCTCAGAGCTCAACGGTGAAATAATTGTTAAGTAACAATACCCCTACCTTCTACTGTTATTGAAAGGATTACATTGATTTACGTTACAAAGCCCTCATCAAAGCACCTGGCAGTTAAGAAATTTAAGCTACGTGGTCATGATTATATAGTTGTAAGGAAATGTATTTAAAAAATTATTTCCCCAATTTGCAAATTTTTTTTTCAGAGATTCTTGATGGCTTAGCTGCCAGTCTTGAAGGACCAGGTATCCATCCGCACTTACTGTATTGTCCTTTTGGTTATTTTGTTAGGTACCAAGAAATCCATTGGTCGTAAGCTGCTTTTTTTTCTCCCAGTGATGACAGTTTGCCAGCTTTTTGACAAGTTTCCTCAAATCTGAATTGTAACTTAATTTTAAGTAAAACTTGAAACTCTTGGCATCTACACTCCCTTATACTTGGCAAATAAAACTTCCTATTCTTAAGACAAAAGGCCTAAAGAGTTCTTTCCAGTTTTTACAAAACAACATGTGTGTGCAAAAGGAATTTTTGGTAATCCAAAAATAAATAATTAAATTTTCCTTAAAGTATGTATTTTTTATCTCTTTTCTTTTTTATTAGAGGAGAAATATCTCCTAAACATTTAATTAATTCTCTGGATTTTTAAGAGTCAGATGCACCAAGTTAAAAAAAAATTAAAACATTTAACCAAAATTGGTTCTTTTTGAAAATGGATTATGGTGTGTCTTAAGGATTTACTTACAGAGAAGGGTAAGAGAGTGTATTCATGTGATGGGTTTGTTCATTCCTGGAGAGTCCACTAGCAGCTTGCCTTGAAATTATTGTCTACAGAGACACAGAAAAGACCATGTGGAAATGGAGAGATTGAAATCACAAATACACACGCATGCGCGCACACACACACACACACACACACACAGATCTAGAATACATACCCACCCCGTCTAACTTCACTGTCATGATCAAAATCCAAGCCCTTTTTATGTTCCCTTGCCTCTCCTACTGCAATAGCTTCCTACTCCCTACTTCTTTTTCTTCTTTCTTCTGACGTTTACTACGGCACCTGCCTTTACAGCATCATATCTTAGACTATTGCTTAATAAATACCAGCTTTATAAGCCAATCTCTCCTCACATTCTGGGGCAAGCACACCACTCCACTTTCTTTCTCAATCTTACAGAAAATGCTCCTGCGGCATTCCAGTCATGTGGCTTGAATGAGAACCATCGTGCTCTAATGGATTTTGCCCTTCCCGGGATCTTAAGTCAGGTTTTAGTTGTGTTGTCTACACTTTGCAACCAAAAGAGTGTCTGTTACATAGCCTAACTCCAATTAGAATAAAAACATTCAGTTTAAAGTTCAGCTCAATGTCGTCTTATCCAGACTGTGTCTCCGAGCCCCCCAGCTGTACGTAAGTAGTCAGCTCAGGTGTAATAGTTTATTTACAGGTCTCTTGTGGCACTCGCCAATTTCTTCCTAAGTTCTATAATAATATTAGGATGTATGCACAACTTCCTCCTCGGCTAAGCTCTTTGGAGAGTCTACAGTAAATACCTGATAAATGTTTGTTGAATAACTGAATGGGTAGATGAGGAAAATAATCTTTGCAAGGGATTCTCTGAGCCTTCTTGCTTTTCATCCAGATGTTTGGCATCCCAGAGACACTTCTGAAAAGGAAATAAATTGGTAATGAATGATGTTTTCTCTGAGCTTCCAATCAAATCATTATGGACCAGTCACGTCCCCACAATGTTCCAGCCTCATGTTTGTGCTTCCTTAACTCTCACAGCCAAACACCTGCAGTTAACCAACCACACAGGCCAGAGTATTTTTAACATGACTCAAATTGATCTGGGAAGTTAACAACCTCTCAAGGTCCAGCAGAAAACCAAACTGAACATCAGTATTTTCAGAGACTTCTTTAAAAACACAGGAAAGCCCGAGATTTCTCTCCTCTCATTAAGCAACACATCGGTCTGAGTCCTCTGACCGTCTCTCTTCCACTGGAATCACAACATGGACATCTCTATTGTGAATGTCCAGAAAGGGTCAGGAAGTCCTAGAAGTTTCTATTTTCAAATGCTGTACATTTGGGTGTTTGACCTATTATTGTGCCAGACAACTAGACTGAAAAAAAATGCGACTGAGCCTTTGCTTTCGCAGTCCATCTCACAGACCCTCCTTCCATTTCAGTCAGTGGACTTCAAATGCGAAACGCTACTAAAATTCTTTTTCCCTTTAGAGCAGCAGTAATACCAACTCTGCCCCTACCTATCACTTATAAACTAGGCTCTGTGGCTTTCAAGATCCAGGTCAAATTGTTCTGTGCTCAAGGCACCAAAAATATTTCCTCTAATAACTCTGTTTTAGGACACTCTAAGCCAGCTTATACTCTTCAAGATTACCTTTGTAAAATCAATAATACATGGCCAGATTTTTATCCTCTGTAACTAACACTATTTTATGAGCTTTATAGTTTTGTTTTGGTTTTGGTTTGTGTTTTGGGCTTATTTTTGTTTTTTTTATTTTGGTTTTTTATAGGTTTTGGTTATTTGGTTTTGTTTTGGTTTTGGTTATTTTTGGTTTTTTGCAAGTAGAAAAGATAGTATTTCATTTCAGATTTTGGATATCTTAAGAAAACAACAGTAAGAGATTCATCATTTATATTGTGAATTGTGAATTGATGATTTTTTTTAATTTTAAATTTTAAATTTTTTTAAGTTTTAAATTTAGTGGAATTATTAATGACCACATAGTAAAAGGAAATAAATTATTTTGATCTGGGAAAGAAATATATACATTTCTTTTCTGAGCAAAACTCAAAACCAAGCAATATACTGCTGATAAGAGGTTTGCATTTAAGTAAAACCAATATCAAAATCTCACTTCAGGGGCACCTGAGTGGCTCAGTCGCTAAATGTCTGCTTTGGGCTCAGGTCATGATCCCAGGGTCCTGGAATCAAGCCCTACATCGGGCTCCCTGCTCCATGGGAAGCCTGCTTCTCCCTCTCCCACTCCCTGTCCTTGTGTTCCCTCTCTCGCTGTTTCTCTCTGTCAAATAAATAAAATCTTTTAAAAAAAAGAAAATACTCCTTAAAAAAAATCTCAAATACCTACTCTGTGTGTAACACCTTACTAGGTCTTAAGCAGCATCATATGTTTGACTTTTGTTTTCTCAGAGGCTAGTTGCATATTGGGGGATGGGGCGGTGTGCAAATAACCTACATGGTGTATCCTCAAGGAGTTCTTTTAGACATATTTCCTTGGGCTGCCCTTAAAACCAGAAGGTAAGTACACTATACGAAAACATTCTACAGGGCGCCTGGGTGGCTCAGCCTCTGCTTTCAGCTCAGGTCATGATCTCAGCGTCCTGGGATCGAGGCCCACATCGGGCTCTCTGCTCAGCAGGGAGCCTGCTTCCTCCTCTCCCTGTCTCTCTGCCTGCCTCTCTGCCTACTTGTAATCTCTCTCTCTGTGTCAAATAAATAAATAAAATCTTTTAAAAAAAAAACATTCTACATTACTTGGCTAGACTATTAGTCCTTGGCTTGTTTCTAAGGCTACACATACTTAAGGTTGTTGCTTATGAACCTTGAAATTTCCCATCCCTTAATCTATGGCCTACCAGCCTGATAATGAGATTAAAATTCTCACCATTATTATTATATGTTATTATTTTTCATAACATGGGTAGATCTGCAAACTGGGGAGAAATGGGGGCAGGGGGAATACCAGAAACCTAGGATTTATTGGTAGATCTTCAAGCTACCTGCATGGTAAATTCCTCTCTAACATTCCACTCAATAAAATTGCATTACAGCTTGCTCTTACCCTATATTTCTGAGTTTTTTGTAATACACAAGTTTTCATTTTTCTCTAGTTCTGATATCTTATGCAGGAAAAAAATCTCCACCGTGTTGGTGAGGGATTCGGCTAACTTGAACTCTTCTAACCAAACAAGGTTACTTTGCCTAGAAATCTTTTGAACTTCTCCCTGGGAACCCACACAGCATGTTGCAGGTTGAGTTTTCTGTGGGCTTGGTTCTTTCCAAGTACTTTTGGTAATCCCCACACAAGCATTGTGCTGCACCAGGCGAATATTAGCCAGGCACATGAAAGCCACCATCTCCTGAAACCTGGGCAACAAATAAGCCAAAACTTGGTAGTCAGGCCATTGCTGCAATTCAGATTCATGGCACTTAATTCAATATGCATTTATCCAAAAAATGTATGATATTTAAGACATTGAACACGACGTCAAGGAGTCTTACACATTAAGATAAGGCAGAATCAACCAGAAACCTAGATGCCTTGTCTTTTATTAGTTTTTGCCTATAGGGGAAAGGATCTGGGAAATGGATAATTGGTTATATTTAATTTTGGTCTTGAGAGATGGGACCCAGGTCTTCCTAGCCTTGAAAGGTAATATAAAAGACTGGCAAAAGAAGAAGAAGAAGGAGAAGGAGAAGAGGAATTTTTGAGGTTGTCAGGTGTTCATAATAAATTTTAATGACTAGTATTTATTACTACTATACTTAACAATTAAAACCCCAGTATTCTTTCCACTGCAGGAATTTGCAAGCTCAGAGAACTAACATGTATTGGGCAGCTAATTCACGTCAAGCACCGTACCAGGGATTGGGCATACATCTGTTTGCTTGCAGCAGTGCAAAGATGGACCTTGGCATTCCAAAATGTTGATAGGAAAACTACTTCATGTTATAATCCCTTTGGATTCCCAAGACATAACCTCTAGCTTGTCTGAGGCAAAGTCCCAGAACTCGTCTGCAAACCCAACTGTAAATAGACGAATTCTGAACTGTCAGCTGCTTGAAACTCATTCCATTATTAGTGCTGGGCAGAGCCATGTTGGAAGTGAAGCAAAAGAAAAAAATATGTGGGGGGAAGAAACAAAATTTAAAAAAATATGTGTGCAAATATATATATTTATCAAAATATCCTCTCATAGTTTAAACCAAGTATAAAAAGCTAATGGAAATTCTACAATCAAAATATTATTCACTTACCATTGTCAACCCTTGCACCCACCTGACAGACACTATGGGATGATTAGAAACAACTGTTCCAGTTATACAATAATGCAGGATGGTAAAACACACACAATAGCTCATCTTTATTTAAAATGTCAATGTTCATCATGGATTTAATTTTTATTTATTTTCAAAATGCTATTTTAAGGAGCGTCTGGGTGACTCAGTCAGTTAAGCATCAGCCTTTGGCTCAGGTCATGATCCCAGAGTCCGAGGATGGAGTCCCCCATCAGGCTCCCAGCTCAGCAGGAAGTGTGCTTATTCCTCTGACCCTCTCCCTTCTCATGCTCTCTCTTTCTCTCTCTCTCTCAAATAAATAAATAAAATCTTAAATTAAATAAAATATTATTTTAATTATTGAGTTTTTTCATGCCCCCTAAATTTTGCTCCAAGGTGACACTAATCCCAGCCCTTTCCTGTCCATTATTGTAATTAATCTAAGATTGATTTAAGTTTCAAAGTTTCTTTCCTGTCCAGCCTGTCCGCTGAACCATGCCTCTGGTACCTTTCTTGGGCAACAGTCGGGTGATTAAAAAGTCAGACAATGGCTGGAAAAGGAATTTTAAAAATGAAGATCAATAAAACAAAATAAAACAATAAAAAAGCAATGTATTAATATTTGAGAGTTAACTTTTTTTCCCATAACAGCTTTTCACTTGTGGCATTGAGAATGGTATAATCATACTTTGATCAACGTTTAAGAATCTGCTACTTAGTGCGTTACAACTCTTTCATGTTTTGAGAGATACTTTTATAACAATTGTATTGTTTAAGCACAGCTGTGCATATTAGATCTCTACTGTAGATTTAAAGGAAATAAAAATTTTTTAAATAAAAATACTGAATCCTTTTAAAAAAGAATAGTTTTTGTGACTTTTTGTCGCTGTACATGCAGAGCCCACGAGTAATACAAGGATCCAGGTTGAGCTCACTTCTAGACTGTTCCAGGGGGAAGAGACTACCTCTGGAGTAACCTAGCACATTTTACTAAATTAAGTGGCCTAGATCAATTATGCAGTGAGATAGTGAAGGCTTGCCTTTTGGTGAATGTTTCTTTAAAAAAAAGAACACTGATTATTTCCATACATAATAAGCTCAAAGACAGAAAAATTTATTTCTTCAGTGTATTTGGTCTAAATCTCAGAGAGAAGGAACTATCCATAACAAACCAACTGGTGGAATGAATTCCTCTAAGTCCTTTAGAGAGCAGAGCAAACATTTGAGGTTGTAAAAAATTAAGACCTGAGTACATCTCCACATCATAAATGAAGTCGGAAAGCTCATTCATGCATTCATTTTCTACGGCTAACCAAAAGTAAAGTCCCAGAGTCATAATGTGGGTCTGATTTGTTAGACACTACTGAAGTGTTCTAACACGGTTTACAATGAACAGTTCCAAGACTTTAAAAATCAACAGTCTGTGTTCCCTTGAGTTTCTAAATTTCCTTTTGTATTCCAAAATACCATTGCATTTATACACTACATCTTGCCATTCTTCGCTAAGAGGAAAATCACTGCTTTTATTTTGTCCCAGGTCGATGGTATGTTGTACACAGTTGTCTCTATTCTTCATTGCAGTAATTAATTTTGATCTCCATTTAACTTTCAGAAAGAAGGAATCTCTTCCCCACTTGAACACGCTTCATGAATCACTTTTAATTTTGAACCTCCGAGGAAACATTTCAGGAATGTCTTTATAACTTTTGTTTTCTGATGAACTCATCACTGTTGTCAGAGCCAGACCTTATTTGAACCCCAACTCCAACATGGGCAAGCCAAGTGACCCTCATTTAGGCAAATTACGTTACCCTCTGACCTCCTTTCTCTGATATCAGCTTCCTGTGGATAGTAGTGCTGACCTTTAAGCAGAATTGTAGGGAGTAAAGCAATAACATACCTAAAGTGCCTACTGCCTATCACAGACAATTTCAAACAGTTCAGCTTGACAGATGCTGCCTTCCATCCTTTCCTTGGGAAGAGGCTAGTCAGGCAAGGGCTTAGGGGATAAAAGACTTGCCTGGGATAAAATGCCGAGTATCTCCTGCAAAGTCCATGGAAAACAACGTGAACTGTAAACGTCGGGTACTAACCCCGGTGCCCATCTTAGGTGGTTGAGTTCTTGCTTTTGTTAGTTTGGGTAGAAAACCAATCAAAACCTGGCTCTGGGGCGCCTGGGTGGCTCAGTGGGTTAAAGCCTCTGCCTTCGGCTCAGGTCATGATCTCAGCATCGTGGGATCGAGGCCCGCATCGGGCTCTCTGCTCAGCGGGGAGCCTGCTTCCTCCTCTCTCTCTGCCTGCCTCTCTGCCTACTTGTGATCTCTCTCTCTGTGTCAAATAAATAAATAAAATCTTAAAAAAAAAAAAAAAAAAACAAAAAACCTGGCTCTGCCCTTTCTTCTACAGAACTTTCCTAGAGGGGTATAATAAAATGATTTTCTTTCCACTTCTTTGGTGATTTTCCAGTTCCCTAAGGGTCATATTTGCTGAAGTATGCAGTAAATTTTTTAATCTTTTACCCCCTAGGAAAGCCTAAGATGAAATCTTAATTTCTTAAACACTGAGTGTTTTATTCAATTCCCATTACAAGTTTTCATGACCTGTGATAAGGACTTGGAGAGAAGACCACAGAGACCCCAGGACGCTGCTGCTTACAGATATATACTACTGTTTCTGGAAGACATTGAATAAAAACTGCTAAATTGTTCATTTCAAACATTGCCTTGGTTTCTACATCAAATAACAAAGATTTCTGTAAAAGTTTTATTTTTTTATTCCAACTTCTAGACAAACTTTTTTGCTTTCTTCAACAAAAGCTAACTTTCTTTTCCTTTACTTATTCCCAGTGGGGAAAACCCTCATTCTGTTCCTAAAACCCATCAGTTCCCTGCCTCAGGGCAGAGCACCATTTGACATGAATGGGAGCTCAAATGTGGCTCAAAATGCGGGGACAAGACACAAGGATGAGACTGTAAACCAGACCGTGAAATTTAATATTCATAACCTCAGATTTCCTTCTCACGATATTCAAGTAAGGGAATGAAAATATACCCACATTAAAGAAAAAACTCTTGTTATTCTTGGTAGCTTTATCATTAATTTATTTGGAAGGATAGTTAACAGAGAGGAGGGGGAGTACTATAGAAACTTGAACTAGAATTACAAATCCAATCTTGTTTTTCTCTAAAGGATTTAATCTAGCATTTCCGTTTAGTTTTCACGAATTTTTCAACACATCACCAGGTTTAAGCACTGTGTATATCATATTTTTTCTGAGCCAAAACATTATGTGACCCTCTAAAAATCAGCTTTTCTGAATTAAAGTGAAATTAACCCAGAGAATCAATGAAACGTTATAATAAGTTACATCGATTCTTATAAATGCCCTTTAATCACAGGTAATCTTGGTTAAATACCCATTCTTCTTGTACTTAAGTCTCAAAAGTGATAATTATTGTTTAATTATCAAAGATTTGTGTCCAGATTATTTATATTTTATTTAAGCTTTCAACGGGGAAAAAACGGGAATTATTATGATTCCCCTTTCAACATGTCAAAATGAAAAAATTTCTGTGCCCATCTAGAGACGATTTCTTGCTACCCAAAATGATAACAATATATACTTCTAAATCAGCAGGGATGATTTTCCCTTTTTCTCTATACCTTTTTCTCTATATTTTCTAAATTTCCTACAATAAGCATGTTCTGTTTTAGTAATAAGTAAAAAATATTTTGATCAAATGAGGTTTAAGCTCACTCTCTCCAAGGACAAACCTCTCCACTGTTTTGTGGAGAAGATATGTTTTGACAAGATTCTGAAGGGAAGAAGTGTCGCTGCTTGGCGGAGAAGAGGAGACAAGCAATGCTCTGAGAGGAATGACAGGTAAAGATTATTTCACGGAAAGTATCATCTGGTGACCAACCTGGAAACATGTGCAAGTTCTTAGAACTTCTGGAAATTTGTTTTCAACTGTAATTTTCCTAGTGAGAATTGTGCAAAAGCAAATTTGTTTTTTATATTGATGATTCCTACAACAATGTTTGCACAAGCTACAAACTTTGCTGATAAGATATGTGCCAGACACGTTGAGAACAAACGGGTTTGCTGACATAATACTTCCTAAAAAGTTGCATGTGTGCAATTCTCTCCTCCTTATTCTCAGCTCTCAATTCTCAGTAGCAATTGAAAGGCATATTCTCCACTCGGAAGAGGGAGGAGTTTGAACTGAGATAGAACTTAGTTCAAATCCCAGCTCCTGAACACTTAATAATCTTATCATCTTGAAGTAGGGTGTAGCTTCTTGATCAGTCAGAATGGTTTGATTGGCACATGACACAATCCCAAGTCAACGTGGTTTTAGCAAAAAGGGAAATTGTTAGCTTCCAAGGCTGAGTATCTTGTTAATACTGATTCTAGAAATCTACAGCTCTCTCTGTCGGTCCTCCTTTCCTCTCTGTTGGTTTTATTCTCAGTCTCACAATATCTGGCTTTGAGGTAGGAGGAAAGATTCCTAACTGCTCCAAATTCACATTCTATAGCTTAATAACTCCAAGGGGGAAAGAATTGCTTTCCCATGTGTTCTAGAAAAATGTCCTGAGGCTAATGCTAATTGGTTATAACTTACCTGAGTTGGGTCATACCCATCTCTGAACCAATGGCTGCAGCAAAAAGGATGTTCTGCCCTGATTGGCTAAGCCTTGAATAGGAATCCCCATAGAGCCAAGGAAGGAGCCAACCATCTGAACTACATGGATGGAAAATAAGAGTTCTCCAAAGAATTATCAGGACATATTTTTTTAAAGATTTTATTTATTTTTTTGACAGAGAGAGAGAGAGAGATCACA
>LNAC01000071.1:2614351-2638889 GCA_002007465.1 Ailurus styani | reverse complement strand
CCAAAAAAAAAAAAAAAAAAAAAAAAAAAAAAAAAAAAAAAAAAAAAAAGTGGGATTCAAGATGCAATGTCTGTAATCCTAAGACTTACTACCCTAAAAAAATATGTCTGTTTACTTCTTATACTCTTGAGCTCTCTAAGGGGGAAAGGATTAATGTGGAAAAGGCCATGAAGAACAGGAAGAAAATAAACAGAACAACAAAAGGAAAAGAGGGTAAGCACCAGAGTTAAACTTGAACTACTTTCAGTTTTTTTTCCCTTGGGCAATCTGACTGAAAGCTGAAGCTTATGATGGAAAATAAGGACTTATATGTCTATGTAAGTATATAGACCAGGAGAGATTTTACTTTGATTGGCCTAGCGCCCATTTGATAAGTGGGAAAATTAAGGCTTTAAGATGTTGAGTGATGTTGCTATCCTACTATGCCCAAGAATGAGGACTCTGAGGTGAGGGAAAGCACTTTTCTGAATTACAAGGAAAAAAACATTTACTTGGAAAAACTACATAATTCAGCACAGACACACAGTTAAAAAGCAAATGAATCCTTAGATGACCACAAAGCCAAAAGCATCAATTGTTTAAGAACTCTGTGGTTTACCCGCTCTTAGTCTGCCTAAGTTAGTACCACACATCAGCAATGGGCATTTATTTCCAGATTCCTCCTGAGTGAACAACAGAGCAAATTCAAGGAGTCAGGTAACAGAAGAGAGTTAATCCTCTGGAGAAAACCTAAAGTAAAGATTCCCCTTTTAAGTGCCAGAACCTAGACATAAAAGGTTTTTGTGTGTTGCCATGAAGAGTGTTGTTTGTTGGGTTTTGGTTGTCTGATTTGATAACACGTTCTTATCCCTTTGAGTGTGTTCCCATTTCACTAATGCGTGTGCTGAGATCATCTATCCAAGTGCCTGTAGTCAAGTGGTAAGCCCATGACTCGAGCTAAACCAACTGGGTTCTCCTTCAAAAGACTTTAAATCATGAGTCAAAATGCAAAGAGCTAAAGCCTGGAGAGGTGTTTAATTTTAGGATGGAAGAGACTGCCCACCATTTCCTGTCACCTCATTCCCTCTTCCTGTCATTCCACCTCATCCCCATCTTTCCCTGAATCTCCACCTTCCCTTTAGTTGAGTAGAGCTATGCAATATCATTTTAAGTCATGAATTTTCTGTGTAAAACTTAGCCCTCAGGTTACAGCTTAGTAGGGGGGCTACTGTATGTCAAGATCTAGCACATTGTCTGGTATTTAGCTGAACTTCAGTAAATATTTTTTGAATGACTGCTGAGATCAAGGTAAATGTTGGTAAATTCTAGGACCAAATTCAGTGGTAGTATCACTGAAGCATATAGAATGATCACTTGCTCTTGGGGTAGTCTAGGGAAGGAAGAATACAATGGAATAAGTCATCTTTTTACCTCCTGCAGTGCCTTATGAAGAGTAGGTGCTTGATAAATATTTGACTCAAAAACACAAAATCCTATAAAAATGTGTTTTAGGGAAACTCAAACTGATATAATTTCACTAACCCTTTTTTACAGCTTTCTAAGATTTGTCGTATTATAGAGAATAAGCCAACGTAGACAGAAAAAAATGAGAGCCTGCCAAAGTTGGGAGTTTTCATCTCCCCTGAACTTCTGCCACTGAGTAGCTTTACCATCCTCTGAGAGCAACAGAGGTGAGTCTTTTCTCATCCAGGTCTAAGGAATAATAAACATCCCTGGCTTTCTTTGAGTGCCAGAGCCAGTCACAGGAAAAACTAGAGAAAATTCTCAGGAGGAAATGCTAATTTGACCCCTCTCCACAAAATGTTGACACTTGAAAGCTCTGTTTTTTCAGAGTCTGACACCAAGGTGTTATCAGGGTAAAGAAGGTTTTTTGAGTTATAAACAGGGCTTGGATCTCTTTGAAGAGAGCCAACATGGGCTCTGGGAACTGGAAATGTTTATGGGCTCTATGTAAGATTTGGAGAACTATGACAATGTAGTTTTTGCCCATAACCTTCTTGGTCTTTGCTTCTGGGCCTAAAATAACATTTTTTTTCTTTTTTTACAACCAAAGGTAAGCATTGGAAAAACTGTGTATTTATGGAGAATATATTAAGAAAGCCTTAAGGGTAGAATATTGCCAACAGTCTGCCATTTCAGCATAGTCCAAATAGATTAAAATAATGTCCAAAACCCAAGCAACAGCTCTCTGTCAGACTCCTTCCTGTCCCTCTCAGACTCCTGCAAGTCATAAGCATTGAGAAGTAGAATACCAAGGTGCCCAAAGGAAGCTTTCGATAATTTGGGACACAGGTAAGTGTGAATAAAGTCTGCCCCAAGGTTTTGTATTTTGGGACAAGTAATATGATAGTACATGTCAATTTTAGGACCAAATGAATGAACAAGAGTCAGAAAAAGAGGGCGCCTGGGTGGCTCAGTGGGTTAAAGCCTCTGCCTTCGGCTCAGGTCATGATCTCAGGGTCCTGGGATCGAGGCCCATATCGGGCTCTCTGCTCAGCGGGGAGCCTGCTTCCTCCTCTCTCTCTGCCTGCCTCTCTGCCTACTTGTAATCTCTCTCTGTCAAATAAATAAATAAAATCTTTAAAAAAAAAAAGAGTCAGAAAAAGAGTTTGAGTAGCTTTCTAGTCACCAACTGGAAAAATCATTTAATCTCTGAGTCTTGGTTTCTGCATACATAAAAAGATAACAATAATTTTCATAAGGTATTTTTATAATCTATGAAGATTAAATGGAATAATAAACATGAAAGCATTTGTCTACTGTAAGGCACTAGACAGCAGATGATGGTGATGATGATGGTGATAAACAAAAAGCAGTAAAGAAAAAGATGTTTACAAATAATGCAAAGGATTCAAACCACACCAAATTCTCCAGAGAACTCAGCCATCTTTGCTGAAAATCTTCGTTGTGTTTTTTCCTGCCCAAATTGGAGGTTCTCTGCTACTGTTCTGTTTTCCTTTCAACAACAGTCCTTTTTGTAACTTTTAGGTGAGAAGTTGAAGCTCAGGCTCTCTCAGGAACTGAGAGTGGTGGGTGAGAGAACTTTGAGAGAGTGCTATGGTTTCACATCACATTTGGGGTGGTCCCAGAAAACCAGCCCTCTGAACATGGCAGACTCTACTCCTGGAAGGAAGGGGATAAACCAAGGTAGAGCTCTGGATCCTGGGTAAAATTTCAGGCAACAATGGTTCTGCAGCTTTGTAACTATCTTGTGCTTCTCCCAGTTTGGGTCTATTCCAGAATATTCAGGTGCCTTCTTAGAGACTTGTCTCAACAAGTGGTGACGACAAGCCCGATGAGTTTATTATGAGGAAGCTGTTGTAGGGGTGGGCCAAGTAAGTTTCAACCCCCCCTTTCTAGGTCCACCCCTCCTCACTCTCCAAGGACACGTTCTGTGGCCTTAGAAATGTGCACAATTTCCACATGTCCCGGATGCTGCCAACGATAGCTGAAAGGACTTTTACAATAGCTTCTGATGGCCTGTTCTTCACATTTTCCTTCCTCAGACCTTCAAGGCTCCTTATGTCTGTTGCTAGGTCTGTAAAAACACACAACGTGTAGTGTGCTGATTTTTATCAGACTCAGTAGTCTCATAAAAGAAAAAGAAAGAAGAAATCAGGAAAGAGTTTATCTATATAATAAAGAACGCTTGTAATTTTTCCATTTGCTCTGTTTGATTACTAAAATTTAAACATTCAAAGATTTCATCAACCAGTCTGTCGGTATGTCAAAAATCACAAAACAAATGTTCACAGAGTACAAAGCCTTCTACTAAGTGGGGAATATTATTAAAAACAGTCCTCTTCGTCAAACATTTTAGAATCCCCAAAGGACACAAAAATTAAAATTCCCACTGGATTTCAATTTGCAAAGAGTATTTTATAAAGTACTATGTTGTCCATTTTAAAAAATATTTTTCATTAAGATTATAAATTGACAAGCTCAGTGCAGAAAAAGAATTGGTTAAAATACAGATAAATATAGAGATCACTCATAGTCTTACCACCAAAAGTTAACTGCTCAAATAAATTTGCTCTATTTTGCAGAGTTGTGCCTGTATTATGTATAGAATTTTCTAGTCTGTTTTTTCTCTTATATTATGAGCATTTCCATTCATCAGAAAATGTTTATGTGGAGAGTTTTAATGAATGTCTACTAAATAAAAAGTAACTGAAGGTATATTACTAAATAAAATAGTCATTCATTAAAATTCAAGTCAAGAAAAATTTTTAATTACATATTTAAATATATATTTTATGTATTAATATATTTAATATATTTTATTTAATGTATCTATTTGATGTGTTTTAATATATTTAAATACACTTTTATCTTTAATATATATGTTTAATATGCATTTTAATATAATATTTATGAGTACATCAATATATATTAGTATATAAGGGATAGCTACATCTAGAGATGGTTTTACGCTCTTTTAAATAATTGATGTGGTGAATATTTCTGTGCCTAAGTTTGTCTGCATCTTGGATTTCTTCCTTAGGATATATTTCCCAAGTGGAAATATTAGATCAAATCATTAGAACTTTTTTTGTGTGCTATGATTATTTGGGGATCTTGACTGTACCAAATCCTAAGCCAAATTCACATCAGTCTTCACTGAAGCCATGAAAGGATGTGAATCCTTAATAATAGATAATGTATGTAGCATTTTACCTGAGTTCTTCTAAATCCATTGTATGTTGGATCTCAGTTAAACCTCCAACAACCCCGACAGGTAGGTACTATTTTTTTTTTTTTCAGGTAGGTACTATTTAAAACCCAATTTAACAGAACAGGATAGTGAGACCCAGATAATTTAAATAAGTGGCCCAAAGTCATAGGTAGGGATGGTAAGAGTCAGCGTTGAACCCATGCCACCTGACTCCAGGTCCTTCATTCTTCACTACTACCAGCCCACTAAAAAGATAGAAATTCTTCAGCTCTCAGGGCAGAAAAGAAAAGTAGCAAAGCTTCCCCCAATAGAATGCTAACTTACTGTTTATTATGTGCTTCCTTCCATGAAAAAGAATGATCTAACCTGGGTGCCAGCAAGGTACAATGACCGCCATCATGGAGCACACTGGCCAGAGAGGCTGAGTTAGGATGTTGCTGAAAGCAGTGCATGTTCTGAGAAGGAAATTTCTAGGGAAAACCACAGAGAAGTGTGGTAGAAACCCCATTCAGATATTCAGACATTGCTGTCAACTAATGTCTCCAGGTTTAACTAAGGATAACTGAACACACAGGGCAACAGTGAGGAAAATTTGGTTTGGATGGACTGTGGGAGCCAGAAAAGAAGAGTTGGTCAGGTAGGAAAAGTTCATCCATTGACAGTAAGTGCCCTAGGAAAGAACACGTGTCTTTTAATGTATTTATACCCCAGCCAGCACTCAGCACGCTGCCTGGCATATAGAAGCCCTCAATAAATGGTGGTTGAATGAAAATAAACTACACTACTTGCCAGAGAGCCTCCAAAGACAACCCTCTACTGGTGGTCAAGGGAAACCATCCTACTTGGACATGACCAGTATGAGATCAAAGGGATGAGTTTGTAGAAAGCTACTGGACGTACGGGAAGAGCAAGTGAAAGTCTAGGGAAACAAAGACCTAAAGAAAATAGTTAACTTCTTATTTTAGAGATATAAGAAAGAATGTGTTCGAATGACATGAAAACCAGAGGCTAAGGGAATTTTTACCCTGTCCTTGAATCCAAGATGTTAACACAGAAAATGTTTTTCATTCTATTTATGAATTCAGATATTTTAATCAGAATTACAGTAACATTTAACATTTTTATTTAAGAAAAGTTTCTTGTGCAAATTGTTATTAAAATAGAAGGGAAGAGCATGACAACAAAGAGGTAAGGGAAAGGCCAAAGTAAGGGAGAAAGAACCCCAAGGACGCTTAAGCCAGGGCAGGCCTGGAGTTCTTTATTATTATTATTATTATTATTATTATTATTTGCCCCAGGGGTACAGGTCTTTGAATCATCAGGCTTACACCTTTCACAGAACTCACCATAGCACAAGCTCTCCCCAATGTCCATAACCCAGCCACCCTATCCCTACCTTCCCACCCCCCAGTAACCCTCAGTTTGTTTTGTGAGATTAAGAGTCTCTTATGGTTTGTCTCCTTTCCGATCCCATCTTGTTTCATTTTTTCCCTCCCTATCCCCCACGACCTCCCACCCTGCCTCTCAAGCTCCTCATATCAGAGAGATCATATGATAATTGTCTTTCTCTGATTGACTTATTTCGCTTAGCATAATACCTTCTAGTTCCGCCCACATCGTTGCAAACAGCAAGATTTCGTTTCTTTTGATGGCTGCATAGTATTCCATTGTATATATATATACCACATCTTCTTTGTCCATTCATCTGTTGATGGACATCTAGGTTCTTTCCATAGTTTGGTTATTGTGGACATTGCTGTTATGAACATTCGGGTGCATGTGCCCCTGAGGATCACTACCTTTGTATCTCTATGCTGGTTTGGCCCATAAATTTTAATATGGTACAATATGTCACTAAATTTTAAATGATGCTGATAAGACCACAATAATGATAATGGAGAACTTTTTCCATATCCATCTGCTTATCTCCCAATCAATTCAAAGTTAACTTGAAAATGTTTGACAATTTTATATGCCTGCTCTTTTCAGGTTTTTTTTTTTTTTGGCTTCTTAAGTTTTCATTTTAATTCCAATTAGTTAACATACAGTGTTATATTAGTTTCAGGTGTACAATATAGTAATTCAGCAATTCTATACGTCACCCTGTGTTCATCATGATGACATGTGGTGTAGAGTTTACTTAAAATTTAAAAAAATTATTATAAAAAAAGCACTCCTAAATCCTCTTCACTTTTCCCATCCATCTCCCCACACCCCACTGGTAACCATCAATTTGTTCTCTACAGTTAAGAGTCCATTTCTTGGTTTGCCTTCTCTCTCTCTCTCTCTCTTTTTTTCCCCTTTGCTCTTTTGTTTTGTTTCTTAAATTCCACATATGACTGAAATCATATGATATTTTCTTCAAACTTCTCTTAAATAAAAACATTAAACTAACTTATTTTGCTTAGCATTATACTCTCTGGTTCCATCCATATAGTTGGAAATGGCAATATTTCATTATCATTATTTTTTGTGGTTGAATAACATTCCACTGTATATATACACCACTTCTTCTGTATCCACTCATCAATTGATGGGCCCTTAAGCTGCTTCCTTATCTTGGCTATTGTAAATAATGCTGCCATAAACATAGGGGTGCATGTACCCCCTTGAATTAGTGTTTTTGTGTTCTTTGAATAAATACCCATTAGTGCAATTGCTGGATCACAGGGTAGTTCTATTTTTAACTTTTTGAGGAAACTCCAAACTGTTTTCCACAATGGTTACAGCAGTTTGAATTCCCACAAACAGGGTACCTTTTTGTTCCTTTTTCTCCTCATCCTTGCCAACACCAGCTGTTTCTAGTGTTGTTGGTTTTAACCATTTTGACTGGTGTGAGGTGATATTTCCTTGTAGTTTTGATATGTATTTCCCTGATGCCAAGAGATTTTGAGCACCTTTTCATGTGTCTATTGGCCATCTGCATGTCTTCTTTGGAAGAATGTCTATTCATGTCTTCTGCCCATTTTTAATTGGATTATTTGGGTTTGGGTGATGAGTTTTATAAGTTCTTTATATATTTTGGATACTAACCCTTTACTGTATATGTCATTTGCCAATATCTTCTCCCATTCAATATGTTGCCTTTTAGTTTTGTAGATGGTTTTCTTTGCTGTGCAGAAGCTTTTATTTTCATATAGTCTCAATCGTTTATTTTTGCTTTTGTTTCCCTTGCATCAGGAGACATATCTAGAAAAAAGTTCTTATGGCCAATGTCAAAGAAGTTACTGCCTGTGTCCTAGGACTTTTATGGTTTCAGGTGTCACTTTTCAGTCTTTAATCCATTTTGAATTTATTTTTATGTATGGCATAAGAAAGTGGTCCAGTTTCTTTCTTTTGCGTTTTGCTGTTCAGTTTTCCCAGCACCATTTGTCAGAGATTGTCTTTTTCCTACTATTCTTCCCTTCTTTGTTGAAGATTAATTGATCATATAGTTGTGGGTTTATTTCTGGGTTTTCTATTCTGTTCCATTGATCTATGTGTCTGTTTTGTGCCAGTACCACACTGTCTTGACTACAGCTTTGTAATAAAGCGTGAAGTCCAGAATTGTGATGTCTCTAGTTTTCGTTTCTTTTTCAAGATTGCTTTGGCTATTTGGAAGCTTCTGTGATTCCAACAAATTTTAGGATTCTCTGTTCCAGTTCTTTGAAAAATGCTGTTGTATTTTGAAAGGGATCGCATTAAGTGTGCCGTTTGCTCTGGGTAGTATAGACATTTTAACAGTATGTGTTTCTCTAATCCATGAACATGCAATGTCTCCATTTCTTTGTGTTATCTTCAATTTCTTTCATTAGTATTTTATAGTTTTCCAAGTGTAGATCTTTCATGGTTTTGGTTAATTAGGGTTGTTCTTAGGGATCTCATTATTTCTGGTGCAATTGTAAATGGGATTGATTCCTTAATTTCTCTTGTTTCTTCCTCATTGATGTATAGAAATGCAACAGATTTCTTTGTATTGACTTTGTATCCTGTGACTTTACTAAGTTCATTTATCAGTTCTAATAGTTTCTTTGGTGGAGTTCTTCGGGTTTTTTACATAAAGTACCATGTCATCTGCAAACAGTGAAAGTTTTACTTCTTCCTTACCAATTTGGATGCCTTTTATTTCTTTTTGTTGTCTGATTGCTGTGCTAGGACTTCCAGTACAGTGTTGAATAAAAGCAGTGAGACTAGAAATTCCTGTCTTGTTCCTGACCTTAGAGGAAAACCTCTCAGTTTTTTCCCATTAAAGATTCTTCTTAGAGTTTAAATAAGGATTCAGAATTTTGCTGTATTGGGGGGGTATTAACTGGTAGTTAAGACTATAGCCTTGGGCACCTGGGTGGCTCAGTTGGCTGAGCCGCTGACTCTTAATTTTGGCTCGGATCATGACCTGAGGGTCATGAGATCAAGTCCCAAACTGGGCTCTCTGCTCGGCACAAAATCTGCTTGATATTTTCCCTCTCCTTTTGCCCCTACCTTCTTCTCAAGCACTGTTTCTCTCTCCCTTTCTCTCTCTCTCTCTCTCTCAAACAAATAAATAAATCTTTAAAAAAAAAAAAAGAATCTAGATTTCAGGACCTGGATTCCAGTCCCATCTCTTCCACTGAGTGGCTGTGTGACCTTGAGGTAAGTTAACTGAGCTTCAAAGTTCTCCTTAGAAAATGGAGAAAGTAATATTTATTTAATAGGGCTGCTCTAAGACAGAAATGACACGGTATATACAAAGTGCTTAGCACAGTGTCTGGTACTTGGTGAGCAACAAATAAATAGTGGCTGCTGCCGACCCTAATTCAACTCTTCAGAATTTGCACAACGGACCGTAACTATTACAAGAACAGCATTCCTCATGAGACTCCCATAACTTCCTGGATATGGGTAGGCCAGAAATTCTCTGGGAACTGTTGAAACATTTGCTTCCAGATCTGATGAATTCCAGGGCTTGCGAAAAATGCAGAAGTGAAAATCATTAACTAGCATCTGCAAAAATCATTATATATGAATGGGTGAAAATTTTGTGTCAGTTCTCATTGGGTCTCAACCATATTCCAGTTCTTAATGTGTAGTTTTTAGATTTATTTTGTACTTTTGCTCTGGGCTTTCACATTGGTGAGCTCCCTAAGGCCTCACGAGCAAACTTGTTCTTGTTGTACATTGAGAATGAAGAGTCGATTATAAAAGGACAAATAGAACCTCAATTAGAAAAAGCTATTGTTTGACTTTACAGGTAAAAGGAAATGTGTGACCCAGGCGTGAATTCTCCATTTTCCTATTTGTTTGAGACTATTTGGTTTTTGAAAGCTGGAAAAGATACCCTGTACGTTCCTGTACATTGTTCCCTTGGTTCTAAAATAAACACATGATTCTCATTATAAGAAAAAAATTTTGTGACTATGTATGGCGACAGATGTTAACTACACTTACCGTGATCATTTTGCAATATATACAAATATCATGTTATTTTGTTGTATACACCTGAAATTGCACGTCAACTATATCTCGATTTTATTTACTTTTTTTTTTAAGATTTTATTTATTCACTTGACAGCAAGAGAAAGCACAAGGGGAACCAGCAGAGGGAGAGGGAGAAGCAGGCTCCCCACTGAGCAAAGCGCCCGATGCAGGACTTGATCCTAGGACCTCAGGTTCATGACGGGAGCCAAAGGCAGATGCTTAACCGACTGAGCCACGCAGGTGCCCCATATATCTCGATTTTAAAAATACATAAAAATTAAATAAAATTAACACATGGAAGCACATTTCAAATATATAAGACATGCTCCAACAAGTCCTCAGTATGGTATATTATGAGGGGACGAAAACACTGGGAAGAACTTGTAGGAAAATTTCACTACTAGTTAATATAAAAAGCGAGGCCTGCATTTACATGTGTGATCATTTGAAGCCTAACGTTGAACTGAATACTTTTTATAAGGGAAATTCGGTTTTACTATTGAATTCATTTACTAAATATTTTTCGTCACTTTAAACTAGGTAAGAATTTGTCTATGTTAAAAAAAAGTCAAGGAGACAGACAAAAGCCATCAACTTCCCTTCTTGAAACACAAATTAGCTTTATAGCATGGGCCATGTTTCCTACCTATAATTTAAATAAGGTAGGAGAGTAATAAAAGATGTTTAAAGGGAAGAGATATAGTACATTAGCTAGTACTTTTTTAAATTAAGTAAGCTGAAGGAAGATACTACCAGATAAAAAGGTAAAATGAGAAACCAGAACAAAAATGAACAAGATGGAGTGAAAACAAAAGTTATGAGAGAAAACGAACTGCGTAAGAAAAAATTAGATTCAACCAATTGTATACATTAATAAGAAAAGGCAAAATAGATTTTGAATGATTAAATTAGAGGTTAAAAGGTTTAAGTAAATTAATAATATTGTTAAGATACAATCAGTAATTTAATAGAGTAGGTATTAGGAGAATATAAACCAAATAGGGGTATGTGTAAGTGTGTCTGTTTTATGTTTGCAACATTAAAATGATACAAATTCAAAAGCTCATTGCAGTCATATGAAGCCAATTACAGTTCTCAAAGTGAAAAAGCCATGAAGCTCAACATTCACGCCTCTTTTCTACCATTCTGTGCATGAAGTTGCTTCATGGGTCCCATGGCCCATGGGTCCCGTGGCCAGAGAGCTGAGGGCCTGCCAGGGGCACCCAGGCTGCTCCTCTGTTCTTCCCTTAACTGTTTCCTGTCTCTGTTGTCCTGACCAAGAGACACAGTTGTCAGGGGAAACCGTACTCCTCAGTGAATGTGGACCCAAGAATTCCTTCGCTTCATGACATGGATGGAGCTAGAGAATATTATGCTAAGCTAAATCAGTCAGTCAGAGAAAGAGAAATACCATATAATTTCACTCATATGTGGAATTTTAGAACAAAACAAATGAACACAGTGGGGTTAAAAAAAAAAGAGGAAAACAGACTCTTAACTCTAGAGAACAAATTGCGGGTCACCCGAGGGGAGGTCAGTGGGGGGATGGGTGAAATAGGAGAAGGGAATTAAGGAGGATGCTTGTGATGAGCACTGGGTGTTGTATGCAAGTGTTGAAACACTATATTGTACACCTGAAACTAATATTACCCTATACGTTAGCTAACTGGAATTTAAATAAAAACCTAAAAAGAAAGCAATCAATCAATCAATCAATCCCTGGCTTCAGCCCCACCCAGCAGGGACAAGCTTATGAGGCGTGACTGATTTTGCATCATTTTGGCAGCAGACGTCAATCATTACGTTAATAAAGAAATTATCCAGATTCTATTGTACCTGATTTGGACAAACCTTTTCTGCCTGATCACAGTCAAAGGTGTATTTTTCCCCAAATAATGTGGATGCAAAACCTTTGGAAAATGTTTACCTATCAGTTATCGATGATAAGAGTTAAAATGTTCAAAGCTGAATCAGATATGGTTCTTTTAACTGTACTTTGGAAGTCAGAATTAGCATCAAGTAGCTCATTAATTAACATAAAATATCAATGTTTTCATTGATTAAAACAGATCTAACAATATCACATTGCAAGTATTTGTAGTTTTGTTATAAAATCAACTGTGTTTTCATATTCTTCACCCCGAAAATGTCTCATCACATTATAACTCTAATCCCAAATTATTGTTTTGATTTAATGTCTTTTTATTCTTTTATAATTTTAAATGTTTCTTGTTTTTAACTGGATGAACATAAAGAGATACTTAAATTTTTAAAGCTCTAATTACATATCACTCTTTTACCATGTTGTCTTTATCAGTCATCTCAACATTCTTTCCACATCTGAAACTTTTCACCTTAAGCCACTTATCTAGATAGCTTTCAATCTCCTACAGTCTCAGGGGTGTAATCAGTCACTAGGGAGGATGCCTCCCTACCTTTTTATTTTCCTCTAGATATTGCAATGTTACGAAGCCTCCCTTTAAAAATATTGCGTAGTTTGGTTCGGAAGAAAATGATATCATTTGTAGCTATTACTGGAAAAGTTTGTCATCACCTCAGTAATATCCCTCCTGGTCATTTCATATCTTGGCAGTGGTGTGCCCTTCAAAAAACATAATAAAGTAATGGAATTGAACTCTCCCCAAGTATTCCTTAAGAGCCTATTTTTGTCCTGAAAACTTTCTTCCTTAAATTTTTTTCTGCTTAAGTTCAAAAACCCGTTCTTGCCTCTATTCTGTCCGAGAGCCACAGAAAATGTTTTCATGGGACCAATGTATTTAAAGGTGTTCATGTATTTACAGGGATAGTTAAGAGTCTCACAGAGAAATCCTCATCAGCAAATGTGCCCTCATAGGATGACCCTGTAGAAATCACTGGAATACACAATGTTGATGAAATTTACAGCCAGTTTATCAACAGGATGTATTGGACATCTGGCCATAAACTAGGCCCTGACCTGATTCAGAGGTGAGAAAAGGTAGGATCCCATAACAATCACTCACAAGAAACAGTTTGAGGAAAAAACACAACCTCTTTGTAAGGTTTCATTCCGGAACTTGTATGAGGAAAAAAAAAATGTTTGTGATATTTAAAGAAAGTCTCTCTAGTAGATCCTAACATTGAAGAATTTTAAAATGTGTTATAGTAGTTCCATAGATGCTGCTCTTTCTTATCAAAACTGTGATTTTTTTTAACTCTCCTAGCACACAGAATGACTGTGCAAAATGCAAGTCAAGATACAAGGAAATAATTCAAAGTACAGTAAGGAAAAAAGATAAAACTGAATTTAAAACTATATAATAATAAACATTTACATAGCATTTCCTATGAGTCAGCCTCTGCTTTCAACACTTCATGTATTTTAACACATTTAATCTTCCCAAGAAGACTGTAAGCTGAATTTTATGATAAATTCCATTTTTCAGATGTGGAAACCCAAATGCAGAAACCAACTTGCAGTCACAGAGAACACTTATTTCAACCCAGGGAGTCTGGCCCTGGAGCTGGACTCAGAAGCCCTAAGCTACACTGTCTCTTAATTCTCTTCGTTGCACTTCCGTGTGTCCAAGAGCACAAAAGTCGTGTCTGGTATCTCCACTTGGAGCTAGAACAAGCTATTTCTTGTATCAATACTGATTTACTAGACATACCAAAAAGAACAAGGAAAATTCATAAGCGGGGTTGGGATGGGAAAAAAAAATCAAAAGACAGTGAGGAAGCATGACATACTATCAAAATAAAAAGATGACAAGTAAAAATCAAAATACAACTTTTAAAAATATCATTGGGAACTAAACATTTAAACAGAGCCAGAAAAAAATACCCATCAAGGTATTAAAATGTAATTCTTAGTGGAAAAATATCACTGGAGGGAAAAAAAAGGTTTTAGCTTTCTGATGAAAGCCTTGGAAGTCAGAGACCTTATGCTGCATGCAAAAAATAAATTTACAAAGGATGCCAACTAATGTGCTTTGTTTAAAGATAAATTTTAAATATTTGACTTAGGCCTTCAGCACACAGACTCAATATCATTCAGTCATTAGAGATACGTCCTAGCAAAGACATAATTTTCTAGCACATAAAATACATTTAAACAATAATACACTTTAAAATATATTAGGTTAGCAATGATACCTGCATAATAATGCTTATGTTTACTTGGCGTATCCCTAAGTCCAGTGCTGTTTGTTTCAACCACAAAGCTTGTCGTAGTAACTTGCTTTTTATTCATGTAGCATGAGGTATTCTACTGAACACTGCCTTAATTGAAATGTTGAAAGAATGTATTTTTACAAAGGAACACAAGAAGACTATCTCACTCTATCTTTGCAGATTCATTCTCATGTAACCAATACCCATGGGAGGAGGTTCAGATCGATGAATTCAGTTCCCCCCCAAAAAGACTGATGCACACAATAGGTATTTGACCAGTCTTTCTTACACGAATGAATAAATAAATACATCCTGCCAAATAAGCAGAAAGCAGAGTGCGTTTCTTTGAACATGATAACAGAAACGTGAGTGTCTCATTCAACTTCCTACAAAGGGTAGCAGAATATAGCATCCCAAAATGTGCCACTCGGGCATAAAGCTGATTTTGAACTGAAGGCAACTGAGAAGCAGCAGATACAAGAGAAGCTTTCTGTCCTCCTCCAGTTGTCTAAAAGCAGGACTTAAATTTGTAAAGGTGCCCCTCTCCTGTTTCTACCAGAAAGTACAGGAAGTTAATCCCCAGAGATAACTCAAGTCCCTTATCAGCCCAGAGAGGGCACCAGAAGAACCTACATAAGGAATCTTACTAACTAGCCCTATCTTCCATGGGTTCCCATATACTTACCTTTCCACGTGTGCCACTGTAGAAATTTGGGCCTTTTCCTTTGTCTTGTCATTTCTCTAAAAAATTATTTTTCTTTTGTTAAGATACTCTCTAAGCCCCAGTTCTAACCCCCCCTTTACCTGACTTACCACTGAATATTCCCATGTGTATGTGCAATGCATATGTTCATCAGTTTGTTTGTTTTTCTCTTGTTAATCTGTCCTTTATCAGTCCTATTTGCTGGGCCTTGGTCAATAAATCTAAAGATGGGTAAAGGGAAATAAGGTTTCCTCCCCTCCCTAAATTCCCTAATTTACAATAATAATAAAAATAACAAAATGCCTACATATAGCCTTGATTAGAAAAGTAAGACCTGTTTGAAAAAACTATCTGAGAGAAAAACTATCAGAGAGAGTGAGTGGCATGCAAGGCATCATTATTCGGGTTGGAAAAATAAATAATTGGAAAGCCATGTATTCTTTATCAAGCAATTTATTGGTTTAGTGCAGTTCCAATCTACAGTCTTTTCTTCCTTCCTTCCTTCTTTCCTTCCTTTCCGTATTATTTTCTCTTCCTCCTTCTTGTCCTCCTCCACCTCCTTCTTCCTCTTCTTCTTCCTCCTCCTTCTCCTCCTCTTCTTCGTCTTCTACTTCACAAAATTATTGCTATACATATCTGGGAAAATAAGTAGGAAACTGCTATATAATGAAGAATTTATCTGATATATATCTCTGGTTCCTGGGAGGGAACTGTAAATCCCTTGGGATTTCCTGAGTGATAAAAATGTCTTTGTCACTCATGGTGGACCCATGATGACACCTGAATTATGCAAATGAAGTGAGTTATGGAGGACCCTAGTTAGCTTCAGGATGGGAGCTGGTCATGCTAGAAAGACCAACCACATCATTAGAGGGTTGAGGCTCTGAGCTATGTGATACCAACTCAATCTGCTGACCACTGAGAAAGAGAGGAGTGGTCAATGTTTCAAGCAACCATCCTTATCTAATGAAAACCCAGTAAAAACTCCGTACACTTAAAGCTTGGGTAAACTTCCCTGGTTGTTTATCATACATCGATGTATCAAGAGTGACATGTTCTAAAGACATGTAAGCTTCACACTGAGGACCGTGCCAGACTTTGCTCTATGCATTGCTCCCTTTGGCTGGTCCTCATTTGTATCCTTTATAATAAAACTGTAATCATAAGTCGAGTGCTTGACTGAGTTCTGTGTGTCTTTCTACTGAATTATTGAAACTGAGGGGGTTGTAAGAACCCATTAATTTGTAGTTGGTCGGAAGTGTGGTTAACCTGAGAACACTGGAGGCTGTACCTTATATGTGAAGTGAGAAAAGAACTATGGAGAACTCTGTTCTTAACCTGGGAATTCCATACTAAGTCTGGGTAGTCAATGTCAGAATTGCATTGCAAAAATTTCAGTTCAGGCAGTACAACTCTATCCTTATATAGAGAAGAATCTATTTTTGTCTCATTGGTCTGCCTGTTTATTCTACAAGACTTAATTTCAAAGAAGGAACTCCAAACCAATATTCCCCCTGTTGAAGACAATTCATGGTCTCTCATGATTCTGCACTCCTGTAAGCGAAGATTACCTTGGTTCTGGACTGTCATGGATATTTGTATAGCAAATAGCCTTAGAAGATAGGGATACTGTTTCCCCGCAGAGTAAAAAGCAGGCATGGTTATTGCCCATTATATAAGGTTTCTCTAAGCTCAAGATTTTTCCCTGACAATGCAACCCACTATGTGTGCAGTATCACCTAAACTTTTTTCATGTTATCTTGTGGGAATTGGGGCTCAGAGGACTGGCACAAAGTAATTTTGATACTCTGCCTTCTGATACTGCTAAAATAAAACCTTTTCTCCCAGACCTGATTTTTCAGTTTGCAAGTAAGGTAAAAATCTTTGACTCTTCATTGTTCTTGACACCTTAGTCTTCTTGTACCTACCTTGATGAAAAGACTTCTGGCACAGCATTATAGCTACTCCAGCCGTATGTTCCACCTCAAGAATAAATATGAATATAACCTCACGTTTATTTACTCTGGTCACTTTTCAGGAAGCTAAAAGTAGTTAAGGATCTTTCCCAAAGAGTGGTATAGAAAACATTTCAAACATTCAGTGAGAATTGAGTAATATGAAAATGTTTGGAAATGTTGGCTTAACTTGAATTTCTAAACTGAGATTAAAAGAAATAGGGTGTGAGTTTGGTGATATTATGGTTTGGGAGAACCAAGAAATATTAAACAACTTGAGTTAGCTTAACCAAAAAAATTTTAAAAAATGTATGAATGAATCACTGGTTTATACACAGGCATTTCTAGATAGATACAAGTTTAATAATAGATATTTAGATGCTTAAATAGATACATGGATACATAGATACTGTCTTCTAAAACCTAAGGGCAGCAATGCGGCTGGAAAACAGAAAGGATCAGAGATCAGGAAATAAAAACATTTAGGAAACTAGTAAGAGTCCTTCTCTCCATCCTCCCTCTCAAACTGGCTTTCTCCACTTAATTCACATAACAGACTGTTACCATGGTACAGCTCCAATCAGAGACAGAGACCAACTGTCCCTTCCAGAGCCAACTCCCAATTCTCCTAAGAAATGGACAAGTCCAGGTTGGGTCAGATGGCTCCTTCTGATCTAATCAACTCTGCTAGGAATTTCAGTCCAGTGAGACAAATGTAACTCATGGGCACCCACTGCTATTGTGAGCATGAGTTCTGAGAAAAAAGGATTAGGCTGAAACTTCAAGAGATGTGGAGTGGAGTGAGTCATTTGACATATTGAACAGGATGATTAAATTATTGCAACAGACAGAACACAGGTGAAGCACATGACATTGACTGTAAAGCCCTGCACCTACATAGCCACATATTTCCCATGTGTTCAGGTCAGGATAAAAAGGAGTTAATTCCTTATATTCATTTGATAAGAAGTAAATATTCTCATAAATATGCTAGCTCAGGGTTTCCCAAAGCTAGCCCTATAAAATACTGAACCTAGGGCACACAGAGTTGTTGTTACACTCACTGAGATATTTGGAAAATGCCAAGTTAAGTACAGGTATTTGTTTATTAATTAATTAATTAATTAATTAATTAATTTAAATTTATTTATGTAAGAGAGGGAGAGAGCACGAGTGGGAGGACTGGCAGGCAGAGGGAAGGGGAGAAGCAGACTCCCCACTGAACAGGGAGCTCCCAAGGACCCCAGGATCATGACCTGAGCCGAAGGCAGACACTTAACCAACTGAGACACCCAGGTGCCCCTAAATGCAGGTTTTTAAAACAAGCTTCCTCTTACGCAAATCCCTAAGATTGTTAATGTATAAATGTTCACTAAGAATCTCTAAGAAAGGGATTAATATGAAAAATTTCCCAAATATGTTTAACCATTTTTCAGTGGAGCAACTCAGACTATATGAACACTAACTGTATGCTATCTGCAGAGGAATTTTCAACATAAAATCTGAATATGATTGTATAACTCCCTCGACAACTTTGAATAAAATCCTGTTATTTTGACATAAATGGGTTGGGTTCTCATGTTGTTCTATTTTTAACACGACTGGTCACATGCAGAGAGTGAAATGCATGTCTCATATTATAATACAGTACAGTATTTATACATTAAATATAACTCAAATAAATTGGCATAAACCCAGTTTTTTTAACATAATGAGTCATTATGTTAGGAATTGTAATGTAGTAGTTTAATAGATACATGAATTGAATCAGAAAACTGTTCATAAAAATGCAGAAGAACTGGTTGTTAATGCTAAATGGGGAGCAAAAATGTCTAAATATGCCACCTGATGTTGATGATAAATTTTAATGTATTCATAAATATTTTGATTGTTACTAGGAGGTCTTCGTTCATGGACATTATGGCTAGAAAAGTAAGATGATGCCTAGAAAACCCAAAATGGTCATTTCATTCTAATTCCATTCTTATCTATTCAATTTGTATATCTATCTATTTAATTTGTATATGTGTGTGTATATCTGGCAAGCCTTGGTGTGAGTGTACATAACACTAATCTGGAACACCCATAGTTAGAAAGGAATATTATTTCTAAACCTGGAAATCGAGAATGTAACACAAGTGTCGGTATTTCAGACCTCTGTCTTCCTCTCATGAAACTAATTTGGTAGGAGACCCAAGGGAGTCGACTATAGCCCATATTGTTACTATTAACAAAACTTCATCTGCATGTAAAGAATGTCCTGGCCAAATGAGTGTCACAATCTCTGCTGGAAAATGAGTCTCATCACTTGATCATTTTGACCATTATAAGAATTATGAAAACAAAAAATTAGACCACAGTTTTTGAGATAGCAATTTTCCCCCGCCCCAAATTGCAGTGTTTCTATTTGAAATGCAAATCTTTTGCTGGGAAAATTGGACTTTCTTGTACAACTTCTGACCCTGTTAATAAATTACTTTCACTTTCCCAACGGTAATGTATGTGCAGGTCAGTGGATTATTTAGTCCTTTGTTAATCAAATCTTTAAAAAACACCTAGAAAACCAAGAGAGGCAGGAAACATAGGAAAGGATTGGTGCAGAGGGCATAAATACCATAAATTACTCATTTTTTTCAAAGAGCTTTCATCAAATAGGATGAATAATATATTCGATATAAGACCAGGAACAACAACAACAACAATCTGTATTATATAATTAAGAACAAGAATTCTGATAGTCCAGGAGCTATAAAAAAAGATATGAGGGATGCCTGGGGGGCTTAGTTGGTTAAGCATCCAACTCTTGATTTGGCTCAGGTCATGATTTCAGGGTCCTGAGATAGAGCCCTGCGTCAGTCACCGTGCACAGTGGGGAGTCTGCTTGAGATTCTCTCTCTTCCTCTCCTTCTGCACCCCTCTGCTCTCACTCTCTCTCTCAACTATATAAGTAAAATCTTTTTTTTTTTAAATATGGTGATAAAAAAGAAACCAAAATAACTAGGGAAAAAACGTCTTGGAGAAGGTAGGGCAAAAGTAAACTTTAAGTGTTTTTTTTTTTTTGAGAGAGAGAGAGAGTGTGTGTGTGTGTTGTGTGTGTGTGTGCGTGTGTGTGTGTGGCATGCCCATGCATGCACATATAGGAGCAGTTGTGGGGGTAGGGGTGGAGGGGGCAGAGGGAGAGGGAGAGACAGAATCTTAAGCAGGTTCCATAGCCAGCATGGAGCCCAACACAAGGCTGATCTCATGACCCTGAGATCATGACCTGAGCTGAAATCAAGAGTGGACGCTTAACGAACTGAGCCCCCCAGGTACCTCAACTGTAAGCTTTTTTAGAGACTCTTTTCTTTTTTAAGATTTTATTTATTTATTTGACACAGAGAGAGAGAGATTACAAGTAGGCAGAGAGACAGGCAGAGAGAGGAGGAAGCAGGCTCCCTGCTGAGCAAGGAGCCCGATGCGGGCCTCGATCCCAGGACCCTGAGATCATGACCTGAGCCGAAAGCAGAGGCTTTAACCCACTGAGCCACCCAGGCGCCCAACTGTAAGCTTTTAATAGAACTCGAAGGGTGAGAAAGATAGGAACTTAAATGGGGGTAATGTGACAGAGAAAAGAAGGAGAATAAACATAGGACAAAAAAAGAAAATGGCATGCCTGGATTTGAAGATTATTTTTAAGGACTAGTGGGACAATTATTTAAATTCATAAGATAAGCCTTAAAATTTAAGCATGGAAAATTCGATTTGTGTGGTAAAAATTAAGAAAACACTATAGATTATAGAGAAGAGATTGAAGATTTTAAAAACCTGTCAATTTACTCAGGAAAAATATCTTTCAAAACACAAGTAAAATAAAAACTTTTTCAGACATAAAAAAGATGAAAGAATTTATTTCTAGTAAACTCTTCCAGACTAATTAAAGAAAGTTTTTTAAGCAGAAGGAAAATGACACCAGATGAAAATATGAGTCCATGCAAAGGAATGAAAAACACTAGAAGAGTAAAATTAGAAAGAGTAATTGGAAAGATTATCTATCTTATTATTTGAATGTCTTTAAAAGATAATAGGCTGTTTAAAGAAAAAGACAGTAACAGTGTATTATGGGGTCTACAATATATGTAGAAGTAAATGTATGACATAATATCACAAAGGCCAGGAGGGGAGATACGTAAGTATAGTATTGTGAGACTCTTACACTATGCACGAAGTAGTACACCATTTAGGGTGAACTGTGATGAGTTAAACATGTATACTTTGAGCCCTGAAGCAACCATAAATACACACACACAAACACACACACACACACACACACACACACACCCCAGAGTTATAACTAACAAACCAATAAAAAAGTAAAATGAAATGATAAAAAAAAATACTCCAAAAGAAGTCAGAAAAAGCAATAAAGAAGAACAAAGAACATATGGAAATACAGAAAACAAATGACAAGATGGTAGATTTATGCTCAACTATATCAGTGATCACATTAATTATTAATTATCTAAATCCTCTAATTAAAGGGAAGAAACTGGGTTTTTAAAAAAGCTAGACCCAAATATATGCTGCCTGGAAGAAATCCACTTTAAATATAAAAACAGAACTAGGCCCCAAAGTTAAAAGATGGGAAAATACATACCATCTTAGCACTGATCACTAATATTAAAATCATACCAATTTCAGAGTAAAAAATATTACCAGGGATAAAAAGTATTATTTAATAAATGATATGGTACTCAATTCATTCAAAGCACCTAGGATTCAAAATCTTTTTGCATCTCATAAAAGCTTCAAATTACATGAAACAAAAATGATAAATATGCAAAGAACAATAGACAAATCCACAATTATAGTTGGAGATCTCATCATGCCAACCATAATAACTGATATAATGAGAAGACAGAAAGCCAGTAAGGATGTAGGAGGCAACACTATCAACCAATCTGATCTAATTGGAAATTATAGAACATTCCACTAGAAACAACAAAATATACATTTTTCAAGTGCAAATTAAACATTTACCAAAATAAACTATATTCAAGACTATAAAACAAGTTTTATTAATCCTGAAAGGAATTCGTTTTATACAAACTATGTTGCATAACCTTGGTGGGATTAAATTAGATTGGTATTAGTATTAGTATTAGTATTAGTATTAGTATTAGTATTAGAAAGATATCTGAAAAATCTCAAATATTTGGAAAATAAATAATACACTTCTGGATAATCCACAAGTCAGAGAAGAAATTTTTAAAAATCAGAAAATATTTTTAACTGAATGAAAATGTGGGATGCAGCTAAAGCAGTACTTAAGGAAAAAATAGACCAGCAAAGACTATATTTGAAAAGAAAAAAGGCCTCAAACTAATAACTTCAATTTATACATTAAGAAACAAACAAACAAACAAAAACTAGAAAAAAGCAAAGTAACTCAAGCAGAAGAAAGGAAATGATCAAAGCAAACATCAATAAAATAAACAACAGAAAAGCAGTAGAGAAAATCAATGAAATAAAAAACTGGTTTTGGATGAAGATAACAAAACTGACAAACCTCTAGCCAGACTAACTGATATGGATAAGCAAAGTGAAAATATGAATTGCCAACATCAGAAATGAGAGGTGACATCACTACACATCCTACAGACACTAAAAGGATTTAAAAAAGAATATTATGAACAACTTTATGCCAATAAACTTAACTTAGATAAAAGGGAAAATATGGAATGTCTACCAACCTTCTCTCAAGAAGTAAATAGCTGGAATCGCTCAATATCTATTTAAAATTAAATTTATAGTTAAAAACTTTCCCACAAAATGAAATTTTGTCAAATATCAAAGGAAGAAATACTACCACTACTAAATAAAGTCTTTGAGAAAGTTGAAAAGAAAGAAACACTCCCCAATTCATTCTATGATGTTAGCATGACCCTCAAACCAAATTCTGAAAAGACACTACAGGAAAACAGCATACTAATATCCCTCATGAACGTACATGCAAAATTTCCAAGCAATCTGAAGTCCTAGCTTATTTCCTTGATGGTTATAAAGTAAATGCTTCCCATGTTCTCACTTTTGTAGTCAAAATTGGTTTATATACCTGTCATCCTCATTCTGCCTTTAGAAATTGTAAAGGGATACATTTTCCAAGTTTGAGGGCATTTTTTGTTAAATTTCTTATGAAGTTTGGCAAACATGAAGAAAAGTGCCTGTTCAGAGAGCTCAATGAACGTTCATGCACTGAACACACCCATGTAACCAAATCCAGATCAAGAAACAGAATCTCACCAGCACCAGAAGCCCCTCATACACCTGTCACTACCTATGCCCTCTAAGAGTAACCACTAGTCTGACTTCAAAGAGCGAAGAGTAGTTTTAACACATTTGGTTTTACCAGTCAACTTAAAAAAAAAAAACTCTGGGGGCGCCTGGGTGGCTCAGTGGGTTAAGCCTCTGCCTTCGGCTCAGGTCATGATCTCAGGGTCCTGGGATCGAGCCCCACATCCGGCTCTCTGCTCAGCAAGGAGTCTGCTTCCTCCTCTCTGCCTACTTGTGATCTCTCTCTCTATGTCAAATACATAAATAAAATCTTTAAAAAAAAAAAAAAACTCTGTCTGACAGTCATCTGGAATTAATCTCTAGACTTTTTTGACTAACCATCCATTTCATTAAAATATATTTTGCATGTATCCCCCACTATTTATTTACAAGTTGCACAAGTACTTTCTAAAAATCATGCATTATGATTTCCAAGCCTACATATACTTAGCCTACATTAATGTAAACCCATGCTTCAAATAGACTTCCTGATAATTGAACTACTACAATAAGCTGCTTGTATCTAATTGGATCAGGACTATTTTTTTTCCTTGAAATATAGTTATGAAGAATTGACTTTTATTTGTGCTTGATTCTAACAGAATCTCAATTTGAGCTTTCTGTATGAGAAAGAATCTCTTTTGGCTATTTGTCCATTTTGTGAAGGAGATTTTGGTTTAAAATAATTATATTCTGTGAATCCATTTAGCTGAGCAAGCATAAATTACAAAATATTCCATTTTGGAGGGACACGGTAGATGAATGAAAGCGTCACTCTCAATTCCTTCATGGGGTGTATATTAGTCAGGGTTCTCCAAAAAAACAGAACCAACAGGATATAGATGTGTGTGTATGTGTGTGTGTGAGTGTGTGCACACATGTAAATACCTGGCACGTTGGCCCAGCCAAAAAGACACATAAAATTAACCATCATAGGGTAGGACTCATCCTTTGGCAGGAAGACCTCCTCCAACCCTAATATATTGACCAAGTGAGGGCTGTTGGGCCAATACAGGTTTCAAAAATTAATAAAATATAGTGTCTTAATTTTTAATTTAAATATTACATATAATATGTATATATCAATATAATTTGAATATTTAAAAATACAAATAAAAGTTGTAGTAAATTTCTCTTAACGGAAGCGGATATTATTTAATATCTCACTGTGGTTTTTTTCTAAATGATGGGGGGATTTTTAAAAAGGCAGTACTGGGGCGCCTGGGTGGCTCAGTGGGTTAAAGCCTCTGCTTTCGGCTCAGGTCATGATCTCAGGGTCCTGGGATCGAGGCCCGCATCGGGCTCCCTGCT